>CAUYPK010060150.1:0-122838 GCA_963574355.1 Loris lydekkerianus | reverse complement strand
GGGTAGTATGGACATTTTAACAATGTTGATTCTTCCCAGCCATGAGCATGGTATGTTTTTCCATTTGTTAACATTTTCAGCTATTTCTTTTCTTAGAGTTTCACAGTTCTCTTTATAGAGATCTTTCACGTCCTTTGTTAGATAAATTCCCAAATATTTCATCTTCTTTGGCACTACTGTAAATGGGATAGAGTCCTTAACTGTTTTTTCAACTTAATTATTGTTGGTGTATATAAAGGCTACCGATTTATGAATGTTGATTTTGTAACCTGAGATGCTGCTGTATTCCTTGATCACTTCTACGAGTTTTGTAGTAGAATCCCTAGTGTTTTCCAGATATACAATCATATCATCTGCGAAGAGCAAAAGTTTGATCTCTTCTTACCCTATATGGATACCCTTGATCGCCTTTTCTTCCCTAATTGTGGTGGCTAAAACTTTATTGGGGGGCTTCTTTAGGGCCACAGAGGGGCTGGAGGTGGGGCTGAGCCAGGAAGGTTCTGTAGGCTGGGACTGGTGCCTGAAGGTTCAGAAGGAGGGGTGGTAACAGCAGGGACCCGCAGGGCAGGCTTCCCACTGGCTTTTTTTTTTTTTTTTTTTTTTTGAGACAGAGTCGCATTATATCACTCACAGTAGAGGGCTGTGGCTCACAGCTCATAGCAACCTCTAACTCTTGGGCATAGCCTCAGCCTCCCAAGTAGCTGGGACTATAGATGCCCACCACAATGCCTGGCTATTGTTTGTTGTTGTTGTAGTTGTCACTGTTGTTTAGCAGGTCCCAGCCAGGTTCAAACATGCCAGCCCTGGTGTCTGTGGCTGGCGCCCTAAACACTGAGCTACAGGCACCAAGCCCCCACTGGCCTTTGAGAGTGATATGATGTGTGTGGGGGTCCTCATAGTTGGGACCAACTGTCCATTTGACAGAGTTGCAAACTTGGGCCTAAGAGCAGCACTGACAGCCCAGGTCTGCGGTTCTGGGGCCCCCGCTGGCCCATAGTGGGCTGGAGCCGTTGGCTGGCATCCGGCTGAGGCTTGGGTGCCGCTAGACGGGTTTCACAAGCCCGGGCAGGGCAGGCCTGGGCCATGGGGCTTCTGTGCAGCCTGGGCAGGAAGAGCTGGCGGCTGATGTAAGCCCTTGCGCAAACCTCTGGTTGCCGGCTTCCGGAGCCTTCCCCCCACCCGCCGCACCAAGGAGGAAGCCTGGCTTGGCAGGGCCAAGAGGCCTTGCTGCTCTAGCTTGGGCCGCATGGATGGACTGACCGGCCACCATGGCTCTGGGTCCCGAGGGCTTGGCCCTAGAGTCTGGTGAGGGGGCTGGGGCTTGAATGTACAGGGTGGCTGGTATGGAGTGGGGTGGGGTGGAAGACGTGAGCTGTAGAGATGGGGCATGTGGCCAACAGGCATCTGTCCCCTACTTCTCTGTCTATTGCTGTCCCTGCTCTGAGGGGGTGAGGTGGAGGCCCTGCCCCTTGGCCTCGGTTTTCTCACGTGTACCCCAAGGGGCCTGGGATGGCCGTTGTGAGAGCCTGTGCTCTGGGAGGTGGTTAATGAGTACCTGCTGTATGCAGCCCTGTGTGAGGGGAGTATAGGGGACCAGAGGTTAAGTTAGGGTCTGTGAGCCACCTGTAGGACTGTCTTTGCCACCCACACAGTCCTCTCCTTCTCTGTGCCACCTGCAAACAGTGACTTGGAGAGGGTTATTTGAGGGTACACACAGATGCCCTTGGCTGGAGGCATGCCAGAGTTGGCAGTTGGGGGGTGATGTGCTTGGTGACCCTGTGCCCAGCTCCATGTTCAGGCTGTGCTGCCATTTCCTTGAGGTGTTGTTGGCAGGATTTGAAGTTGCCTGCTAAGTGCCTGGTGTCTGGTAGCTTTTCGTGAATGGGTGCTGCTGCTATTTGTTATTTATTTTTATCATTCCTATTGTTGTTGTGGTTAAACATGTGTTTCCCTCTTTACTGCAGTTCTCAAAGGGAGGCATTGTTACCCCATTTCCCTGATGAGCTGACTGAGGTCATCGGGGAAGCCCCTGGCCGTATAGCTGGCAGCCTTTTTCTGTCTTGTGCCCTCAGGCCTGGGACATTGGGGCTTGTAGGGAAGAATCTGGGGGCACAGCCCAGAGGTGTCTGGCTGAATGAGGTGGGGCAGGGTGGCTATGGTTTCTAGAGAGCCCCAGTGCCCCAAGTGTGGGGTCCTCTCTCTGGAGGAAAGGTCCTACGCAGGGCTTCCTTGCTTGCTGTTCCATTCGTTCACTGATTCATCTCCTAACTCACTGTAGCTCATGGGTCTGTGGGCTCTGGGACACCCTGCTGGGGTATATTCTGAGTCACTGCTTGCTGGCTGTATTACTGGGTGCTTTCTACTTCTGAGCCTCAGCCTCCTTGTCTGTTAAATGGTCATAGGGTTGCTGTGGGGAGTCATCCTCTCCCTGTAGGTGGTCTGCCCTGGTCCAGGAGCTCTTCAGAGCTCAGAACCTGAGCCTTGGGGGGGAGGGTTCCTACTCCCCCACCAGCTTAAGGTGTATGCCTGCAAATGAAGAGAACAGTGCCCTCTTGGATCTGGGCTCCGTGCATAACAGGGATGGTAAAGCCCTCCTGAGAGGGTGCTGGGTGCCCCAGGCAGGAGCACCTGTAGTGGGCTTCCTTCTGGCTGTCTCCTGGGTCTCCCAGTTTTCTTAAGCCCTGTGAATCTGTTGCTCGAGGCCCATCTTGTGGCCCATCTTGGGATGAGGGAGGTCTCCTTGTTTTCCTGGCCAGTGTCAGCTCTGTACAGTGTGGGGTCTTGGGGTGGTGGGCCAGGGTGGTGGTGGCCTGGTTGGCTGCCTGACGGCCCCCTTCTCTCTGCAGGCGAGGCCTTCTTGGGCAGCTTTGTGGCCAGCGGGATGGGGCCCTCGGCCTCATCCCATGGGAGCCCGGTGTCCCTGCCCTCTGACCTCTCCTTCCGCTCCCCTACCCCCAGCAACCTGCCCATGGTGCAGCTGTGGGCTGCCCATGCCCATGAAGGTAAGGAGCGTGCCAGGTGGGCGGGGCTGAGGGCCGCTGGGCTACTGTCCCTGCCACTCTGGCGATCGATGTCCCCAGCACTTCTCAAGTCTGCCCACTCCCCTCCATCTTTAGGATCACTCCCTCATTGGACCTGGTGGGGCCCAGCCTTGGACACTTAGCCTCCCTGCTCTTCCTCAGAAATTCTGTGCATCCTCTTATTGCTGTCATAGGGGATTTGCAGCTGAGCTGTTCTCTCTGCCTGCAGCTCCTCACCCCACCCCACCCCACCCCACCGGCTACCTTGGGTTCCTCCTTAGAACCTAGCACAAACACTCCCACCCCACCCCATTCCACCACTCACTTGTGACAACAGATTATTTGTGTGATTATTTGTGAACCCTAAGGGCAGGGCCTGGTTTATTCTGCCCAGTGCTGGCTCCTTGGTACACAGTAGGTGCCTTCATAACTATAGGCACAGTGGAGTGCGGGGCCATTGGGCTGTCTTGTTGCAACTCTGCAGTGATGCCCCTGGATGTGGGGGTGCAGCCTGGCTTCCTACTGGTCCTGAGCACATTCTCACCCCCCTAGAGTCTCACTTTCCTCTTTGTCCATGAAGGGACAGGCCTAGGGAACCCCGAGTGCCTCCTATACTTCTAGCTCTGACAGGAATTTGGCACTAGTCGCTCCTCCCTCTTGCTGGGTATCCCTCCTCCCCCTGGGTCCTGGAAGATTGTAGCTTGGGAGTATGCACGGCCTCCACACTTCCTCCTGTGCGTCTCAGTCTACTGAGTATCTGCTGTCACCTTGAATCCTTCAGGGTAAGGCTGTGGATGGGTACATTTAGCACAGAAGCAAATAATCAGAGATTCCCCCAGCCACAGGAACCCTTCCAGTCCTCTCACAGCATTGCATTCCTTGTACAGGTGGGACTACCAAGGCCGCTCCTTCCAGGCCCCCTGGGGAAGGCATCTGAATCTAGGAACCAGGATGTGCACCCTGCACAGAAGGGGCTATCCTGCCCAGGCCTGGGATGGTGCCTGGCTTTTCTCGGCTGGGGTCCCGCCTGGTTCCCACCTTAGACAGCCTAGGTGGGCACTGCAGGGGATAGAAGAACTGAAGCTGCCTCTGATGCCACCAGCTTGTTCCTCTCTTTTCTCTTTTGCCAGCAAATACAGGTGGTTAATGACAGCAAACACGCGCACTGCTTTCTGTCCAGGCACTGCGTGCTGAGCTCACTTTACCCTCAGAGCCAGCCTTGTGGTAGAGGCTGTTCGGCCCATTTTATAGATGAGAGAGTAGAGGGACCCGATGTCTGCACCAGAGCACTGTTTCAATGAGCAAATGAGGAAGTGTGTGTCAGTTGGTCCTTTGGTTTTGTGATTGTTGTTAATGGCATCAGGTGGTGCTGGGGGAAAAGGCACTGTCCCAGTGGGCCAGAGACATGTTCTGTGTCCTTGGCTTCAGAGGGAATGACTAGGGGCACAGGGTATACAGGTCTTACAGGCATCTCTGATGGGCCTGAGGTCCTGTAGGATCTTGGGCTTAAGCAGAGTATCAGGGCCCTTGCTCACAGCCTCGCCTTCTGGAATCTGTTCTGGTTCAAATGGCCTCTTGGGCCTCTGTTCTATGTGTGACTTGCTGCTTCTCTCTTTCCCTTTCCTATCTTTGTCCTGCGAGGTCTTGATTCTGGGGATTGCTTGTGGGAGGGCCTTCAGGAGGCTGGGAGGATCCTTGGTAAAAGAAATTCCTTTCTGGCAGCCGGTGATGCTGGGTCCATTGAGGTTCAGAAAAGGCAAGTGACCAGCCCAGGCTCACACAGAAGAGGAGGGACCCATGTTGGACTGAGGTTAACTGTTCTGACTGAAGGGTCTGATTATCTTGGTTCAAAGCCAGGTTTCTCTGCTATATGACCTTGGGCAAGTGGTCTTATCTGAGCCTTAGTTTTCCTATCTGTAAAATGAGGATATTACACATTTGCCTCCTAGGTTGTTTCTGAGATTTAAATGAGTGTAATAGTGGCAAAGCAGTTGACAATGTTTGGGGAGCTACCACCATCTCCTCATAGCTGGAAGATCCAATTGATCTCTTTCTTTAGGCATTTGAGACCCCAAGGTCCTGAGGGCATCCTGGGCCTGGAGGGAGGCCCAAAGTCACAGGTTTGGGAGGGGCAAGCATTGCCCTGGGGTAACTGGTGTGAAACCTTTGGACTTCATGCATCAAGGGCTGACTGCTAATATAGTTTATCTCCAAGAATAGGAAAATGCTGAAAGAGACTCCTGGGAGGTATGAAGTGGTCCAGTCCGGCTTTTTTCTTTTCTCTTCCAGGCTTCTCCCATCTGCCTAGTGGGCTGTGCCCACCTTACCTCCACCTGAGCCACCTGGAGCCGCCCAGCAGCGGGAGCCCCCTCCTCAGCCAGTTGGGCCAGCCCAGCATTTTTGACACCCAAAAAGGTCAGAGGACAGGAGTGGTGAGACCATGGAGCTAGGAGGGGGTGGCATGGGGACCTTCCCAGGGGCTATTCTAGGGCTCTTACCACTGTTCCAGGTAGCTTCCAGTTCTGTCCAGATGCCTTTTTGAGACCCTAGCCCTAGCCTTGGGACCCTTTTCCTTGTCCTCCTCACAGACCCTCCTGGCAGCTCTTAAAAACAGTCCCTCACCTCCTTTACAGATGAAGAAACTGAGTCTCAGGAAGGTTAGTAGGTGGCCACTACAGATTTAAACTTGACTCCAGCCATTTCCAGAGCGTGCCTTCTCAGGGACTGTGTTCATGACTCTCCTTGTCCCTGCCATGGGACCCCTTCTGCCCTGGCAGGAGTAGGAGATGGCCCTGGGTCACTGTTATGCTCTTTCCACAGACGGCTTCTATCTGCCCGCCCCAGGGGGTGCGGGTACCCTGCACTCTCACACGCCCTCAGCCAGGACTCCCAGTGGACACTCCTCAGGTGCCCCAGCCAAAGGCTCTTCGCGGGAAGGTCCTGCCAAGGAGCGGGCGGGCCGGGTCAGCGGGGAGCCTCCCATTCTGTTCGGCAAGAAGGACCCGCGTGCCCGCGAGGAGGCAGCAGGGTCACGCGGCGTCGTGGACCTGACCCAGGAAGCACGGGCTGAGGGCCGTCAGGACCGAGGGCACCCACGCCTGGCCGAGCGCCTGTCGCCCTTTCTAACTGAACCTAAGGGCAAGAGCGCACTGCAGCCATCAGTGCTGAGCATGTGCAATGGAACAGGGGACACGGGGCTGCCGGCGCTGGTGGCTGAGGTGGGCCGCAGTGGTGCCAAGGAGGCGGTCCGGCAGGAAGAGAGTGCACGGCTGCTGCGGCGCACAGACGCCCTGCTTCCTGGGCCACGGCCCTGCGCCTCGCCGCTACCCCCACCGCCACCCAAGGGGCCGCCTGCTCCGCCTGCGTCCGCGCCTGCACCTGCCGGCATCTACACCGTCTTCCGCGAGCCAGGACGGGAGCATCGTGTGGTGGCGCCCACCTTTGTGCCTTCCGTGGAAACCTTTGACGAGCGGCCAGGGCCCATCCAGCTTGCTTCGCAAGCGCGTGATGCCAGAGCCCGAGAGCGGGAGGTAGGAAGGCCCGGGGTCCTGCAGGCCCCGCCTGGCTCCCCGCGGCCGCCGGACCGGCCGGAAGGCCTACGCGAGAAGAACTCAGTCATCCGCTCGCTCAAGCGGCCTCCTCCCGCTGATCTCCCACCAGTGCGGGCCGCCCGCGCCTCCCCGGACGCCCGGGCCTACTTGCCCGCCAAGGAACTGCTCAAGCCCGAGGCGGAGCCACGTCCCTGCGAACGAGTGCCCCGCGGCCCAGCCGGCTCCTCCTGCTCCGCGGCCCAGCAGGCAGCCAAGCTTTTTGGCCTGGAGCCCGGGCGGCCACCTCCGCCCTCAGGCCCTGAGCACAAGTGGAAGCCTTTTGAGCTCGGGAACTTTGCCACCACACAGATGGCTGTTCTGGCTGCGCAGCACCACCATGCCAGCCGCGCTGAGGAGGAGGCTGTGGCCGCCTCCAAGAAGGCCTACCTGGACCCTGGGGGCACGCTGCCACGTTCTGCGGCCTCCTGCGGCAGGCCCGGTGCCGATATGCACCCAGCGACTCACGGACCTGGAGAGGCCTCAGCCATGCAGAGCCTCATCAAGTACAGCGGCAGCTTCGCCCGGGAGGCGGTTGCTGTGCGCCCCGGTGGCTGCGGCAAGAAGAGTCCATTTGGAGGCCTGGGCACCATGAAACCTGAGCCGGTCCCCACTACTGCGGGAGTCCCCCGCTCCCAGGCCCGACTGCCGCACCCTGGAGTCCCTGCAACAAGCGGGGGCCGGCAGCTGAAGCGGGACCCGGAGAGGCCTGAGAGTGCCAAGGCCTTCGGGCGGGAGGGCTCTGGTGCCCAGGGTGAGGCAGAAGTTCGACACCCGCCAGTGGGCATTGCAGTGGCTGTTGCCCGGCAGAAAGACAGTGGTGGCAGTGGCCGGCTGGGGCCTGGGCTGGTGGACCAGGAACGCTCTCTGTCGCTGAGCAACGTTAAAGGTAGGTCCAGGCCCCCCTTCTTTCTCACCCTCCCACCTCCACTCTCCATTTCTCCCTGATTCCTGCCCTCCTTCCTTGGCACTGTCACCTCTCCCTCCATTCTGAGTGCCACTGGTCCTTTATCTCACTTTGGGGCTGCAGCTGCTGTTGAAAGTTTATTGCTGCTTCTATTATGCACATAGAAAAATGTGGAAAAGGCAGGAAAGGAAAATGAAGAAAAAAAGACCCATTATTTTTTCCCAATACCCTGAACACTTTTGTATCTTCTCCTGAATTCATTTTCCTGTGCAATTTGTTTCTACCTGCAGAGATCCTAGTGTATGTAACATCTTGGGCTTTTGCTGGTTCACTACTACAATGTGGGTCGTTTTCCCTGGTTATATTGTAGACTCTTTATAAGTATCATTTTCTTTATGGCCTTTAATATTCTGTTGAGAGCATATACCATAGTTGAGTTCTGTGTTCCCTTGGTGGGTATTTCAGTGTTTCCCCTGAAGTTTTGTGTTCAGAATGTTGCATTGAATATTTTTGTGCATTGCACCTTAGTGATGATTTGAGTCATTTTCTAAGAATAGAGATTCTTGGGAATAGACACACATTAAGCTTTCAATCCCAAGTTGTTCAGGGAGGTGACTATTGCCTTACCTATTTTGGTGTCCCCAGTACCAAGTCAGTGTGGGACTGGCACATAGTAGGTGTTTGACAAATGAGTGCTGCATGAGTGCTGGAAGGGTCCTGACATTCAGTTCCTAAGTGCCTTCTTAAGCAGTTAGACATGTTAAGTGCCTGTTAGTGGTCTGTGCATCTTATGTTTTACTTTAGATTCATCAGAATTTTGTTCTAATATTAAAAAAAAATCGTTGCTAATTTAGGTAGGAAAGAATGATATATTTCTTTTAGTTACTGGTGAGATTTGAATATTTTTCCAGAATGATTACTTGGTTGCATTTTCTCGTGTCTCTTGTACAGTTCACTGTTGAGATGCCTCCTGGGATTTTGGAGAGTTGATACTTAGGGTGTTTTTGTTGGAGCTCCTTTCCTGGTCTGGGGACTGAGGCCATGTTTAATGCGCCTGGTGAGGACCAGGGAATGCCACATCCAGCTGCTCCTTGCCTCTGGGACCTCTCAACAGTCAGTTTCCACCCGGTGCCCCACACTTATCTGCTGTAAGCTCCCACTTGGCCCTCTGTCTGGGTCCAGGCCTGTGGCACCCACAAAGCACCCCTCTCTGCATCTCTCAGACTTTACCCCATAGGCTGGGTCCCCACTACCTCTTGGACTGACCCTCATGCCTCCCTGGGTTTCATCCTTGGTCCACAGTGAGCAACACTGCTGGCTCCTGTCACAGCTTGGTCCAGCTGTTCTCCCAGATGAGTCCAGGAAGGCACAGGCTGCTGTACTAATGTGCATGCACTCTGTGGGGCTATACAGGACCATCTGAATGCCCCTCTCTGTTGTCCTGTGTTGCCCTCAGGGATAGGCGCCTGGGCCTCAGTCACTCTAGATGGCATCTCCTAGTAATGTTGTTTTCATACCAACCCATTGCCCCAGACAGTCTGGGGGTATCTGGTGCCACACCTTCCTTCTACCTGCAGCACTCTACCCACTCCTGCATACCATGTCTCCTCATCCCAGGGCCCAGCATCACCTGCTCTTTGAGCCACCTTTGACATGAGCTGTCTCCAGCTAAGTTCCAGGTGTCATTTCATCTTTCGAGCAGACTAGGAGTCTTGGGATTTTGAATCAGGAAGTGGGGGTCTTAGAATTCTCTTCATCCAGCATAGCTGGCTCAGGGTAAGTGATGCTTAGGGAATGTTTGGAGCCAGAGAAGCCCTGCCATCTGACCCTGGGGGTGGAATGGGATAGAAGACATGGGCAGTCCTTAGACTATAGGTGGCTGGTTTGGTGGTGACAAACCCTCTTGCTGAGGGATTTGGGGCTGTGGGTCCACCTGGGAAGCAGATCTCCTCAAGCCCTTTCTCTGGGAGGATGCTCCTGTGACATGATGGCACATTTTGGGGGGTTCCCAAAGCCCATCTAGAGCCCAGAATATTTAGCCTGTGCCTGAGGGACCTGTGCCCAGGAACCCATGAATGAATATGTATGTTTGTGTATATGTACAAAAGAGAGAAAGAGCAGGTGTGAGTCACTGCACCCAGCCTTCTGCCCTTCAGGAGGGATTAGGCTGTGTTCAAGAGAACATGAGAAAAAGGCAGGGAGGGTGTGGTAGAAGTTTGAAATGAGATATTCAGGGGTTTGTCTGAAGCTACCTTTCTCTGTTGGTGCTAAGGGTTGTGGAGTAGGCGTCTAGATTCTTTTTTCTCCTTAAAAAAACCCTGTAACGGCTCGGCGCCAGTAGCACAGTGGTTATGGCGCCAGCCACATACACTGAGGGTGGTGGGTTTGAACCCGGCCCAGGCCAGCTAAACAACAATGACAACTGCAACAAAAAATAGTTGGGTGTTGTGGCCGGCACCTGTAATCCCAGCTACTTGGGAGGCTGAGGCAAGAGAATCGCTTAAGCCCAAGAGTTTGAGGTTGCTGTGAGCTGTGATGCCAAGGGTGACATAGTGAGAGTCTGTCTCAAAAAACCAAAACAAAACAAAAAAACCCCTATAAGAAATGGTGGCTTTTTTTCAGGCAGCCTAGCCTCTCTTGAGGGAAAGAAGGCTGGGCGCAGTGCCTCACAACACCTATAATCCTAGCACTCTGGAGACTAATGCAGGAGGATCCCTTGAGCTCAGGAGCTGGAGACAAGCCTGGACAAAAGCAAGACCCCTGTCTCTACTAAAAATAGAAAAAATTAGGTGGGCATTATGGCAGGTGCCTATAGTTCCAGCTACTCTGGAGACTTATGCAGGAGGATCACTGAACCCAGGAATTTGAGGTTGCTGTGAGTTAGGCTGATGCCATTACACTTTAGTATAGACAACAGAGTGAGACTCTGTTTAGAGAAAAAAAAAAAAAAAGGCTCTTGGGGAGGAGCTAGAGGCTCTGGGACAAGCCATCTGGCCCACTGGTCAGCTAATTAGATAGTTGTCAACCCTGGTCTCCTGGGGTCTTGGCCCAACTTCTTTCTTTTTGGAGTGAGCCCTCTGCCTCTGTCAATGGGTTCAGATCCTGGCTCTGCCCCTTGCAGATGTGTGACCTTGACTGAGAGCCTTGGAGCCTTTTGGGCCCTGGGTCATCTCATTTGCTTGATGCCAGGTGCGCTGGCAGGCACACTTTAGGTGCTTTCATTTATCTGCTCACAGTCAGGCGTCTGGCAGTGTCTGCAAGCCCCAGGTCCTGCTTCCTGAGATAGTCATGCAGGATCCAGGTCTGGCCTCAGGGAATCTTGAACTCTGAGATGGACTAAGGCAGGCATCACCTACACCTGTGAACCCCACGACATTGGTCCCCTGTGCCCGAGAAGCTCAGCAGATAAGAGCAATTATTGCCATTTAGCCAGTGGCTCCCACATGCCAGCAGCTCCAGAAGGACTGGTTTTTGTTGCCTAGGTCCCTGCAGAGGGAGACTGCTACTCTTCCTATTCACAGAGGGGAAGACTGAGACCTGTAGAGGCAAGGTAGGGCTGAGCAGGAACCCTGAGCTGAAGCCCATCTCTTCTTTCCACCTCCCATGTGCCTGTGACGTCTGTGGCAGAGTTAGGCTGGGATCAGGGGTTGAAAGGGTGTACTCGTGGCCTGGGGCCAGCTGGGTAGGGCAGAGCCAGGTATAATCTGTGTGTTGATGATGCGTCAGCTTGCATCTGGGTAGCTGCATCTAGTGGGCTAATCAGATGGAGTCCTGAAGGGGGTTGCCATGGGAACAAGGCCTCAGCTGAGCCTTGGGCACTTAGTGGCCATGATGTGCAGGGTGTGACGCACGAAGGGGAAGTTGCTGCCAATGACCAGTGTAGGGGAGGCTTTTGCAGAGGGACTCTATTGCCCCTGTGGGTCCTGGCATGGGGCTGAGCTGCTGGACAGGCCTGCAATGGGAATGTCAAGGATATTGCTGGAAAGGGCCCTGTGCTACTAAAGCCTACCCTGTACTGCTGGCTCTCTGCATGGGGCCACGAAACTCGTTCAGGAAGACCCACCCTAAGCCCAGCTATGATGCTTCCTTGTTAGCCTTGTGACCTGGACATATTTCTATCTCCCTGAGCCTCAGTTTGTGCTCTAGGGACCTGCCTTCAGGTTGAAGGTGTTGAATGAGTTCCTGTGGGTGAAGGACCTGGGGCCTTGTTGGCACAGAGGCAGCTTTTAAGTGCCAGCTTCTGTGTCCATAGTTGTTGCTCAGGGGCTGGCTTGGGGTCTTTGTGTCTCTGCACACCTCAGAGGAGCTGTTCCCTTTGCTGGGTTGAGAGCACTGGGTGTGTTTACCTGATCCCCACATGGAAGCTCAGCACAGAAGGGAGGTGAACACTTGTTCACTTGTTCCCAGGTGGCCAGAGGAGTCTTTAAAGTCTCTGCAGATCATGCTGAGACCTTGCCCAGAGCTCCCTCTGGCTTCCTCTCTCCTCTTAAAAAAATTTACACATGCCATGTGACCTCATTTCCAGAGCTTTGGCCTGCTCTCTGCAGCCACCATGGCCTCCTGCCCTGGGAAAAGGGCCTCAGCCTGAGCCTTGGGCACTTAGTGGCCATGATGTGCAGGATGTGATGTATGATGGCGTAGTTGTTGTTAGTGACCAGAGTGGGGGAGACTTTCACCAAGGTACTTCTCCTTAGCACTCCCCTGCCTCAGGGCCTTTGCATGTGCCATTCCCTCTGTGCAGCTCACTCTTCATCTAGAGTCCATTCATTCACCTGTCCACTGTGCATATTGAGTACCTCCTTTCTACTAGGCATCGAGCAGGAGGCAGGTGGATAGTCATGATGGGGTTGTATGAACCAGAGCAGTGCACAGTTTGATGGAGGAGACAGACAGTGAACAGTTAGTGAGCAGAGAGCTGCACATTGTGGTCAGTGCTGTCAGAGAGATAAACAGAGTAGTTGACAGAGGACAGATGGTCAGGGAAGGCTTCCTGGAGCAAATAGCATTTGAAGCTGAATTCTGATGGGGGAGGTTGAGTAGCCCAGGAGAAGGGCATTTTGGGTGGCCCTAAGGCAGGGAATGGAGGGATGAGTGTGACTGGCATACACAGAGGCTGAGAGCGTACTCGAGGCCAGCTTGGCTCTGTGGGGTAACAGGTGGGAGTAGGGATTACAGGGGACAGGGTACCACAGAATGAGGAGGGTTGAACTGGCACCCAGCCGAGTGCAGGGATGAGGTATGGAGGGCATGTTATGTTTCTTCAAAAGACCAACTGAACTTGCCTGGAGTAGCCTGGGGCTCTGACCTTAGTGGACGTGGGGAGAACAGTTGCCCTGAGATGGGCCAGCCAGCAGCCAAGTTTCTGTGCAGATGGCATCTGGGATGGGAAGTTCTTGGGACCATGAGGCACTAGGAGCACCATGCTCAAAGCCCAGTCTAGCCTGCAGGAGGGCCAATGGGCATGAGCGAGGCACCTCAGGTGGCTGAACCCTGGGAATTCAGCCAGGTAGCCGTCTCCCGTGGGACAAGGAAGCTTGAGCACATACATACCCTGATGTTTTAACACAGTGGTGGGACTTGCTGGGTGGACCTCTGTGCCTTAGCCCTTCCTGATACCCATTGCTGCCCTTCTGGGCCTCAATTTCCCCCTGGGGGTCCACCTTTCATAGTCCTGTTGAAGGATGTGGGGTGGGCTCAAGCTCTGCTTTGATAGGGGTTGATGTGGGTGGCTAGGGGTCTGGCTGGGCCTCCCCCAAATGCCTGTGTGACCTTGAGTTGGCTCAGCTAAGGTTATCTGCTCAGTGCCTCTGTCAATGATGGCCTACAGGATCTAACTTTGCAGGTGGCCAGGGATGTGCCTCGCCCTAGATTTGCCTGTGGGGGCTTCAGGTGGGGGAAGATGGAGAGTCAAGGAGACAGATGGGCTTCCTCACTGCTGGGAACCCTCCTTGCTGCTTCAGGGTACACTGAGATGCCCATTTGTCTTCAATTCACTTCTGTGGCCCGTGTTCAGCTGCCTCTGTTAGTATAGGCCACCCCTGTGTTGGGCTTCCTGGCAATTCACTGGCACACTTGGCTCTTTGGGGATCTGGGCAGATGCCACCTTCCTAAAGGGAAAGGGAGAAACCTCACATCCCTGAGCCTCTCCTGGGCACTGTTCTTTAGGAGCTCCTGGTTTGGGGGGTATAGGAAGGGAGAGAGAAGATGGGGAGACACTTGGCTGCAGCATTCCATAGGGGAGCCTTACCCATGATGTCATGAATGTGGGACTGCTGTAGACCCCACAGGGACTCTGGGCAGGGTCTTTATCTCCAGCAGAGTAGTAATGTCTCTGCTGGGGGGGTGAGCCCCTAGGACCACTGGTGCCAGGCTGGGCTTTGGAGGCCAAGGCATAACTGCAGGTGTTTGCTCATAGTTATCTTGGGAGGGTGAGAGGGTGTCAGCCCCAGTTAGGCAGACCCTGAGAGAAGTAATTACCCAGACCAAGCCTCTTCCAGTGGCATCTGGAGGTGATGAGTAGATTTCTCAGACACACACATGTGGCTACTGCCACCAATGGCCGGCCACCCCCTGTGCCCATGTCTGTGCCTGCCTGACAGGTACTGATCTCTGGTTCATTGTGTGAACATCCAGAAAGAGGGGCCAGAGCGGGCACAGAAGAGGAGGGACAGGGGACAAATGATGCCCTCCATAGCCCCTGTCCCTCCTCTGCTCCAGGGCTGGTGCTCAGGACCTGCCTGTTGCATTTGTGGGGTTAAGGTGGGTAGCTAGGTGGCATCTCCCATTCTGAAGGCCGTGGGCACTGTCCCCCAGTGGATAGTGCTTTTTGTTTTTCTTCTCTAACTTGATTTTTAAAAAATACTGTGTTGGGACAGATGGAACTGTGGGGTGGGAATAGTGGTGACCCAGGTCTGGCTGTGCTTCTGGGTACTTTTTTGGGCTGTGATCTCCCTCCGTCTGGACTCTCGCTTGTCCTCTGCAAACCACACCCTGGGACCTGCCTTCTTACGTGCTCCTGACCTCTCGTTTAATTGCTATGTGATACATTTTATGACATTTTCTGATAACACACAGGGTGTTGGTCTAATTATGGCCACAGTTGTCTGTATAGGTGACAGAAACCGGCTTGTTAGGGGTACGGGGTAATGGACCCTGAGTGGGTTTGGAGGGAACTTGTGGGTCATGAAGAAATAATGGGGCATAGGAACTGTTTGGTACCCATAGAACCTGTTGGGGCTCGGAGGGGCCCAGGGAGGCAGTGGGTGGGTGGGTGGTGCTGGCTGGGGGCTCATGTCTATCTGCTTCCCTCCACCCCCTGCAGGGCATGGTCGAGCAGATGAGGACTGTGCAGATGAGAGGGCCAGGCACCGAGAGGAACGGCTGCTGGGGGCGCGGCTGGACCGGGACCAGGAGAAGCTGCTCCGGTGAGGGCGGGGGTGGCCTAGGGGCCCTGGGGGCGGAGGGCCCATGCCTCAGTTCTGAGAGGTGGAGCTCCCTGGTCCAGAACTCTGGTCTTCAGCTTTTGGGTTAAGTGTGGGACCCTTAGGGGCTCTTCTGCCCATGCCTCTTTACAGAGTTTGTCCTTTCTTATGACCTAGAATTTGCTGGTTACTTGGGTGACCCCCACTTTCTCTGTCTTGTCCATCCCGTGGGCTGTCAGAGTTGTCATGATTCTTCTGTTCTTCCTTCCAGGGAAAGCAAGGAGCTGGCTGACTTGGCCCGCTTACACCCCACTAGCTGTGCTCCTAATGGCCTAAACCCCAACCTCATGGTGACTGGGGGCCCGGCGCTGGCGGGCTCAGGACGTTGGTCTGCTGACCCTGCAGCCCACCTGGCCACACACCCCTGGTTGCCCCGCTCAGGCAGTACATCCATGTGGCTTGCTGGACACCCCTATGGTGAGTGTAGAGTGGGGAAGTTCTCTCCTCTTGGGGAAGGGCCAGGGAGGGGAAGTGGCTGAGGGCAGGATGGGGGCTTAGAACTGGCTGCTCTCTGCCCTTGGCTGGGGACTGGGCCTTCGCTTCCCTCATTTGTCCAAAGAAGGAATTACAATGGCACCTGCCTCTCTGGCCCTCTGCCATGCTCTTGTGGGGCAGGCAGCCAGTGGGGTGGCTCTGGGAGCCTGTTTCCAGCACACCAATCCCCCTCTGCCCTTGACCCCTACCTTCCCTGGGGCCCCTGAGAGATTCAGGGACAGGAGGTTGGTGCTGGTCCTGGGGGTTCCCTTGGACAAATAGTATGGGGCCTCCCAGCACTGATATGGGACTGGGTTTCTCCCCTTAGGCTTGGGTCCTCCCTCTCTGCACCAGGGCATGGCCCCTGCATTCCCACCTGGCTTGGGGGGCTCCCTGCCATCAGCCTACCAATTTGTCAGGGATCCCCAGTCGGGCCAGCTGGTGGTCATTCCTAGTGATCACCTGCCTCACTTTGGTAAGTGGACCTCCCTGTGTGGTAGGCAGGGCCTCCTACTAGGGGGTGGGCAGCCCATGAGAAAACAGGGATGGGAGGCAAACTGGGATTCAGAGAGAACGCCCTGATGTCAGCGCTTTCCACGTGTTTTAAAGCCCTGAAGTTCTTATTTCACTGAACTCTTACCTCAGAAACCAGAACTGGGCAGCCTGGATGGGGGCTTAGAGCCCCTTATGGGGCCCTCATCCCTTTTAGAATCCACTTTGCAGACCACTGAGGGGAGTGGGAGAAGGCATTGAGTCCCTTGGTGGCCCTAGTACCAGCCCACATGCTGGCCTGCTCTAGCTATGCAGCCTGGGATGTGGATGGGGCTGTGAGCTGCATGTACACCTGGCAAGAGGAGGGAGACAGTCCCCTGCCCTCAGCAGAACTGTGTAGGTGCCCTCCTGGGCCTCCTCTTCCCCATGTGTGACAGGTAGTGGGAGTTGGGAAGCAGCTGTAGCCCTGTCTGTTCTCCCTAGCGGAGCTGATGGAGCGTGCCGCAGTGCCACCCCTCTGGCCTGCCCTGTACCCGCCGGGCCGCAGCCCCCTGCACCATGCACAGCAGCTGCAGCTCTTCTCCCAGCAGCACTTCCTACGGCAGCAGGAGCTCCTGTACCTGCAGCAGCAGGCAGCCCAGGCCCTGGAGCTGCAGAGGAGTGCCCAGTTGGTGGTGAGTTTGGGGGACAAGGTGGGCCCCCCAAAGCCCCCACTGTTGGTGAGGCAGAAATGTCAACCAGCAAAAATGCCAAGCTATTACTTCACCAAACTTTGGTGAAGCCAAAGGTAGAGCTGGGTGGTCAGGGTGGGCTTAGAGGAGGCCATGTTCAAGTGGAGATGTGAAGGAGGCTGTCATGGAAGAGCTCTCTAGGCAAAGGAAACATTATGAGCAAAGGCCCCGAGGTGGATGGAACTTGGGTGGACAGGGAACAGAGGGGAAATCAAGGCAGAGAGATCACTTTGTGGACTGGGGAAGCTTGGATTGGTTGCTGATGGGGTCCCTGTGACTCCTGCTGCTGCCAGAACCCAGCTTGGCCTCTTCCCTCCAGGTAGCCCCTCAACTGGCACAGGGAGGCCTGGCTGGCTGCCTCTAGAGCCTGAGTGGCCTGGACGCATGAGATAGGCGACAGGGTGCTCCGTAGATGGCTGGACTTGGAAAGTTCAGAAACATTCTGTTTCTCTGAAGGTGTTCTAGGATGCCTGTCTTTTGCTTAGCACTGTCCCCTCCTAAGAAGTCAGCCTTGGTAGCAGCTGCAGCAAGTACCCGAGCCTAAGCCCTGGGTCTGAATTTTCTCTGCTCAGTCTGGCTGTGGCTCTTGGGCCAGTGACTTCAGTGAACTCTCTGGGAGATAGGGGTAACCCCAACCATTGAGGTGTTAGTAACTGTGCAAGCAGCTAGTCCTGGGGGCATGTCCCAGTATGTTTTGTGCACTGGCTGTCATGGAACTGGTTCCTCATCAAAGACAGGAAGGCTCCTTCTATTCCCCCTTGAGGTGTTTTGAGACCTGGAAGTGATGATGTGGGAAAGCATTCAGAGGTTGTGAGCACTTCATGGAGGCAGCCAGGGCTGGACGTGGGGCAGCTCTTGCATCTTCTGGAGCCCTCATTCCCACACCTCCTGTACTTGGCCTCTATGCCCTGTCTGTGAGGGTCCCTGCAGGGACTTCTCTAGCCTTGTTCTGAAGGGGCCCACTGAGGTGCCCCACCCCCAGCCCTGCTTCTTGGGGGGTTCTGCATGGAATGCTGTAGTTGTTACATGTGTGCTGGGATGGAATGTCCATCTCAGGCCTGGGAGGGCCTGGGTGACCTGGACCCTGGATGCTGTCTGAGATTCTCCCCAGGCTGAGGGACCCTGGGGACAGGGCAGGTGCTGGGTCGTGGCTTGTGCCACACTGACCCTGCCTGTGGCCTCCTCTCCAGCAGGAGCGGCTGAAAGCCCAGGAGCACCGGGCGGAGATGGAGGAGAAGGCAGGCAAGCGGAACCTGGAGGCCACAGGCAAGGCTGGTTTGGCTGCCACGGGCCCAGGGTTGTTGCCTCGGAAGCCCCCCGGCTTATCTGCTGGCCCCACAGGCACCTACAGCAAGGCTGTGAGTCCACCGCCATCTCCCCGAGCATCTCCTGTGGCTGCCCTGAAGGCCAAAGTCATCCAGAAGCTGGAGGACGTGTCTAAGCCGCCAGCCTATGCTTACCCTGCCACCCCCAGTGCCCACCCCACCAGCCCACCACCTGCCTCCCCACCACCTACCCCTGGCATCACCCGCAAGGAGGAGGCCCCTGAGAACGTTGTTGAGAAGAAGGACCTGGAGCTGGAAAAGGAATCCCCCAGCCCCTTTCAGACCCTCTTCTCAGGTGGGTGTGGCTGTATCCTCTGGGTCTGCTCTAACCCCAGTCAGCTCTGGCGTGGAGGACCTGGTCCCTTTTTGCCCAGTCACTCGTGTGTTCATTAGTCTCTACTGAGCATCTGCAATATGCCAGGTCCACTTCCGGACTCTGGATGGAGGCCCAAATGCAGTAAGACAGTCTCGTCCAGCCTTGCCTCAGTGGCAGTGTCATATTAGAACCTGCTCCAGAAGGCGTTGTTTTGAGCATTCAGGCAATCCAGACCTGTACTAAGTTAGCACCTGGAGGCAACGGGCCAGAGACATCTGTTGTGTGCAGCGTGCTGCATACACAACATGTGCTCTTCCTGTGCTCCATGTCAGTGGGTACTTGTAGTAGGTGGCTTTGGGGTCTGGGACTCATGTTCTCCTTTCTTGGGGGCTTATTGTGAGTGTGAGGCCTGCACTTAGGATTTGGGTTCAAATTCAGATTCTGGCACTGGTGCTGCTTGAACTCAGGCAAATAGCTGCCCCTTTATGGGGAGATTTGGTGAGATGCTTGGGTAAGGTGCATGCCCAGGTGTGCTCTATACCCCTCTCTCCTCTGCCTGCAGCCCCTACTCTTAGGGAGTTTGCACTTGGGACACAAGGATAGTTGCTTTATTGCCGAGGGGGCAGCACATTCTTGGGGGTGGAGAACTGAGATCACATGGGCTGAGCGAGGACTGTTTTGGGCCTTCACAGACCTTGTTCAGCATTTACTCCTGGCCCAGCCTTGCATCAGGCATGAGTAAGAGACACAGCTATGGCTTTTGCCTTTGAGACCATAAGACCGTAGGGACAAGATGGTGGCCAATTTTTCTCTCTGTGTCCCAGCTGTGCAGAGTGCCCTGGGATTTCTCAGATCCCACCTGGAAGAGCTCCCAGCCCTGCTGCTGCTCAGGCAGAGGCTAGCTGTGTCCAGAGTCTGTCCTAGGTGGCCAGCGGGTATTGGTAGGGATACAGGATATTAGCCCCCTGGGACTCCCACGCTGACATTGGTGTCCTTTGCAGAGATCCCATCTAGGTACCCGTTCCAAGCCCTGCCACCGCACTATGGAAGACCCTACCCATTTTTGCTGCAGCCCACGGCAGCCGCCGATGCAGATGGCCTGGCCCCTGATGTGCCACTCCCAGCTGATGGGCCTGAGCGCCTGGCGCTCTCACCTGAAGACAAGCCCATCCGTTTGTCACCTTCTAAGATCCCAGAGTCACTGCAGGAGGCCCCAAGGGAAGAGCCACTGACTGACCGAGAGGTGAAAGCAGAGGTGGAGGACATGGACGAGGGCCCTGCAGAGCTGCCACCCCTGGAGTCACCGCTGGCCCTGCCTACCGAGGAAGCCATGGTGGCTCCAAGCCCTGCAGGTGGCTGTGGAAGAGGTCTGCTGGAGGCCCAGGGGCTGAGCACTGCTGGGCAGGGTTGCACTGAGCTCTCCGAGTGCCCAGACTTCACAGAGGGGGCTGAAGCTCGGGTGGACTCTCCTGGCCAGACAGAATCCTGCACAGCAGCCGTAGACCTGGTGGGGCGGCTGACACCTGAGACACTGGTGGAGGCCAAGGAGGAGCCAGTGGAGGTGCCTGTGGCTGAGGTAGTGCCTGAGGAAGGCTTGGTACAGGTGGCCCCTAGTGAGCCCCGGCCTGGCCTAGAATTATCAGACTGTGATGTGCCCACCGGGGAGGGACAGTGCCCTAGCTTGGAGCCCCAGGAGGATGCGCCTGTGCCTGGCATCACCTGCTACCTGGAAGAGGCAAGCTGTGATCTGCCTGGCCTGGAGGACCCACTGGCTGGCATGCATGCCCTGGCGGCGGCCGCAGAGCTGCCCCAGGCCAGGCCTCTGCCCTCCCCTGACGCTGGGACCCAGGCCTCAGAGAAGCTGGAAGCGGCTCAGGGGCTTGTCTTGGAGAAGAGTTTCCTGCATGGCATCACACTGTTGAGTGAGATCGCAGAACTAGAGCTGGAGAGGAGGGGCCAGGACGTGGGAGGTGAGTGCTCAGTGGTCCAGTGCTCTTTTTAAAAAAAAATTAATTAATCAATTAATTAATGTATTTATATTTGTTAAGCAGACCTGGGCCAGGTTCAAACCCACAACTCCTGGTGCACAGGGCTGGCTCTCTGACCACTGAGCTATAGGCACCCAGCCATAAATTGTATTTTTATAAGATTTTAAAGAAAACCCCAGAATGTGGTTTATTCATTTTCATTTAAAAAAAATTGTGGTTAAGGTACACGTAACGACATACACCATCTTGACTGTTCTTAAGGGTTTAGTTGAACAGCATTAAATACATTCACATTGTAGTGCAGACATTCTCCTGGGGGTGAGATTTCTCTTTATTCCATTAGTGGTGTGTTTTATATTAGCAGGATTCTTTAGGTTGCAAGGGACAGAAGTTCTCATTTAAACTGGTTTAGGACAAGGTAGGAGGGAATTTATTGGCTCATGGAACCGATGTGGAGCACTAATTTCAGGTATGGCTGGATCCAGGCTCCCAAACTAAGTCAGTATGAGTTTCTCTTTTCCTATACTGCCCCCTTCCCCAGTCTCTCCTCTTTCCCTCTTCTACTTTTCTCTCTGTTGGCCTCATTCAAGGCAGGCTCACTGTCCTTATGGGGCAAGGGGGGCTCCAACAATTCCTCCAAGGCCAGTGGGCCTGCTCAGGTCAGCAACCTCATGAAAGAGGTTACTCTTTCTTTTGGCTATGGCAAAAATGCTGAGATTCACTCTCTTTGGCTGACTGAGATTAATGCTTTTTGCAGCAGCAAGCCCTGCTCCTAGGGAGATGGATCTGGATGATCATGCATAGCCTTCAATCAGGGGTGTGTCACCTCCAGGCTGTAGAGTGGAGGGTGGGTGGGGTCCTCAAATAGAATAGCCTGCCTTTAGCAGAAGAGGCAGTGAATTCTGGGCTGAGCACAAAACAACTGATGTTCAGTGTAGAAAACCACCACAGGCAAATGTTCCCACTATCCCATACATGGCCTGGAATGGAGGAAGGGTCCAGGGGACAGCTGCTGAGGAGATAATATCCTCACCAGGTTTTGGTGTATTTCCTTTCTAGAACTTTCTATACATGCCCAAACGTAGTCTGACAATTAAGTTTGCAAACTCGTCCTAGAAGTGCTTTGAAGGGTGGACTAAGCGCCGTTGGCTTGGTGCATAGCTTCCCAAGGAGAGTACTTCACAGGTGACCATAGTAATACTCAGCTATGAGGTATGTAGCACCTTTTTCTAGGATGAATTCACAAACTTGTCAGACCTCGTACATATATTTATTTCTAGAATTAAGGTAATCTTGTAAATAGTGTTCTTTATTCATCATTTTTTAAAGCTGTGGTTTTTAAAAAACATTTTTTGGGAGACTACTCAGTATTTTTTGCCCAGTGGGGGCCTTGCCTTTAGAGGACCCAATCCGAGATTGTTAGGCATTTTTGTTTGCCTTAAAATTTTTTTTTCTTTTGTAAATAGCATGATAGTTGTCCTTGAGAAAAAAATCTTTGTCCGTACCTCTGATTTCCGTAGGATTATAGTCTCAGAGGAGGAACTGTTGGGTCACAACAAGGCCACATTTTCAAGGCTTTTTGATTGCCCTGCTCAAATGGCCCCCCAAGGAAGCTTGAGCAAGCCCTGTTCTAATTGGCCTGTGCAAGAGACGCCCACTCTCCCACTGGGCATCTGTTTTGTTGTTGTTCTAAAGTACATCATAGTCTTTCATTAAAATAGTTGAACAGAAAAAAAATCTTTTTTCCAGAAGAAAATGAAAATTCCCTTGATCATCAGCTCCCACCTAGTAGGGATTTTTAATGGGGACTGAAGAGAGGCCAGAGGGCAGCTGGGAAGGAGGGGCCTGTGGTCAGGGTTTCAATGCTGCCTATGCACTGAGGCCTAGCCTACTTGGGGTTTCAGCGGAGTACTGGCTCCTGACTCAGTGTCACTGCAGGCCTCTGGGTCACCTCTGCTGGGTAAAGCCTGGTGTATTAGTTTGTTGGGGCTGCTGGGATAAATTACCAGACACAGGGCGGTTTAAATGAGAAGTTTATTGTCTCTCAGTTCCAGAGGTGAGAATTTCTGAGATGAGGGTGTTGGAAGGGTTGGTTTCTTCTGAGGCTATGAGGGGATCACCTCCAGGTCTGTCCTGGGCATGTGGATGGCCTTTGTCTGTGTCTCT
This sequence comes from Loris lydekkerianus, assembly GCA_963574355.1. Classification (NCBI taxonomy): domain Eukaryota; kingdom Metazoa; phylum Chordata; class Mammalia; order Primates; family Lorisidae; genus Loris; species Loris lydekkerianus. The sequence continues at coordinate 100,351 of CAUYPK010060150.1, read as the reverse complement.
GTGAGTGTTTCCACAGTTCCCTTCCTATGAGAACACGAGTGATACCACATTAGGGCCCAACATATTAAATTGGTAGGGAAATAACTGGACCTATAACTGCTGGCTTAGAGGTCACTCACATGTCTCCTGCCTGTCAGTTGAAAGCCTCAGCAAGACTGGTTTGTTGGAAGGTGAAGGAGGTGACAGAGTTGTATCTTGGTCCTCCTGCTTTACCCAACACCTAAGAATCTTAGGTCTTGGAGGATGTTGAAGGGGTAGGGTGGCACAGAGGCAGCATTTTGGGGTGAGCCAGACGGCTTCAGTCTAAATAATCAGTGCCCAGAGCTGAAAGTTTTGCTCCTTTGTGGCCTCAGTTTCCCTAAGGATGTCGAAGAGAAAAATGGGTGGTTCTCAACCAAGGCCATAGCAATAACGTTTTTTTGGTTGTCAGAGCTTGAGGGGAGTGCTGCTGACATCTAGTGGGTAAGGCAGGGACACTACTGACATCCTGCAGATGGAGGACAGCCCCAAACAGCAGGGTCTGACCCACAGCGTGTGGCCCACGGCAGAGAAGCCGAAAGCAGTGTAATTACTGATGGTGATTTTCTGGAACTCAGTACATTGATGAGAAAATAAATTTTTTTTTTTTCTCAAGCACACGTGGAATACTCACAAAAACTACATTTTAGATCACAAAGAAAATGTCAGTTAAAAAATTAACACATGTTTTAATTTGGTAGAGACCAAAGCAAGGTCTCCTTTATTATGGTTGGAATAGTCTTTCTGGAGGGCAGTTGGAATGTTTATCAGAGCGATGCCCGCACACGCCTTGATCACATTACTCAACACTGGTAGGAGTGTTCCTAACACATGTCCTGGCTGTGTGCTTGCTAGTCTGTAACAAAAAAAAATCACAAACACACTGATGCCATCAATGGGAGATTTTTTTTTTTTTTGGAGACAGAGTATTGCTTTGTGGCCCTTGGCTCACAGCAACCTCAAACTTTTGGGCTCAAGCTATCCCCTTGCCTCAACCTCCCCAGTAGTTGGGACTACAGGCGCCCACCACAACACCTGGCTATTTTTTAGAGATGGAGTCTTGCTCTGGCTCAGGCTGGTCTTAAACCTGTGAGCTCAGGCAATCCACACGTCTCTGCCTCCCAGAGTGCTGAGATTACAGGCATGAGCCACTGCAACCGGCAATGGGAGATTATTTAGATTAATTAAAATTTATCAACGTAAGAGAATTGTAAGCTTTTTGTTTGTTAGGTTTATGTATCAAAATATAAAATTGCCAATATTCTAGTGTTGTTTTTTTTTTTCTTTTTTTTAATTGTTAAATCGTAGCTGTGTACATTAGTGCAATCAAGGAGTACAATGTGCTGGTTTCATATACAATCTGAAATATTCTCATCGAACTGTTCAACATAGTCTTTATGGCATTTTCTTAGTTATTGTATGTAGACATTTGTATTCTGCCTTTAGTAAGTAGTGTTTTTGACCTTTAGAAATGGTCATTTTTATAAGGTTCAAGCTGCTAATGAGGTTAAATGCTAATAAGAAAAGATGTTAAGCAGAAAAAAGCAAAAGATGATATATACTGATACCATTTTATCTTTATAAAGGGTGCCCATGTATGTTGTCTTTGACGATGAATAAACATTTCTAGAACCATCTACTAGAAACTACACCAACAGTGGCCTACCCAGGGAGGGCCCTGTGTGTTGGGGAGCAAGAGGGTTCTTGCGGGCAGCACCTATGGCTCAAAGGAGTAGGGCGCTGGCCCCATATGCCAGAGGTGGCAGGTTCAAACCCAGCCCCAGCCAAAAACTGCAAAAAAAAAAAAAAAAAGAAAGAGGGTTCTTGCTTTCTGCTTGGTTTGTGGCTTTTACCCTGGGCTCTTTGTTTTTTCGATTATGAGAGTCGTGCATATTTACCATGGACAATTTTAAGTACAGATAAGCAAAAAGAGAGAGTTCTTGAAAGAACCTGTTGGCCTTTGATGACTTCCCCTGCTGTCTGCACCAGCAAGCTTTGTGAACGGAACCATACTGTGTGTTTTGTGTTCTCACCTGTTTTTTTCTCTTCACACTAGCTCCTGCATCTTGCAAAGGCTTCAGCCCAGTCAGCACCTTGGGGGGCCATGTGGCCTGGGGCTGGCGCTCACTCTGCGTCTCAGTATGCCTGCTGCCCTGAGACCACTGGTGGGTACATAGCAATTTTGCCCATGATGTGACCCTGTCACTTGCCTCCTTTCCATAGCTACAGAGCATAGCCTGGAGGTACGACCCTCGCTAGAGAGCCTGCTGGCAGCTGGCAGCCACATGCTGAAGGAAGTGCTAGATGGCCCCTTTATGGACCCGCTCAAGAACCTGCGGCTTCCACGGGAGCTGAACCCTAACAAGAAGTACAGTTGGATGCAGAAAAAAGAGGAGCGGGTGAGCTGATCTGGGTTTTCTTCCTGCCTGTGGCCTTTGGGGAAGACACAGGTGCCATTTGCCTGGCATGTGGCTGGCTTTGGCATCAGAAAGGCCAAAGAGCAGCATCTAGCTTCCTCCACCAACTTGCTGTGTGGTCCTTGGGCAACTTGTTTCCCTTCTCTGGTCTTTATTTTGTTCCTGTGATAACTATCAGGCATGTCCTTTGGTGGTAGTACGATGGCTGGGGAAGAGAGCAGCCTAGGGGCCAACCTGGCTCTGCCTTTGGCTGCCTGGGGGCCCCAGCAAGCAGAACCTCTTGTTTTATATGACAACATGATCACCCTCACTGGGCAGTTGTTACATGTGCATCTACTTCAGTATTGACATAGCCCCACAGAGTTGGTAGTAAAATCCCTATTGCACAGATGACACCGAGGCCACGGCTGGGAGGTAGCAGTGATGGGCTTGCAGCTGGGTGTTGCTGTGAAGTCTCAGCATCCTCATCTGGGAGAGGACACCTGCGGGGTGGTGGGAGTCAGTGGGCAGCGGCATCCTCATCCTCCTCCTCTCCCATGCCTCCTCTAGATGTATGCGATGAAGTCCTCTTTGGAGGACATGGACGCCCTGGAGCTGGACTTCCGGATGCGGCTGGCGGAGGTGCAAAGGCAGTACAAAGAGAAGCAACGGGAGCTGGTGAAACTGCAGAGGCGCCGGGACTCAGAGTGAGTTTGCCCCCAGCCCACCCACATGGGGCCCCCGCCCCGCCGGGCCCATCAGGCAGCGGCAGGTGCCGGAGCTCAGTAGGTCGGCTGTTGCAGGCCATCAGAGGTGTGTGTGGAGCCACGTGATGTGTGCGCATCGTGTACCTTTCTCCGCGCCCTGTCCACCCCCAGGTTCACAGCCTAGCGTGTAATTCTTTTTAAGGGACAGGCGCGAGGAACCCCATAGAAGCTTGGCACGCAGAGGCCCTGGCAGGCCGAGGAAACGGACTCACGCCCCGAGCACCCTGTCGCCCCCCCGCAAGAGAGGGAAGAGCCGCAACAGTAGCGGAAAGTAAGGCTGGCCCCTCGGTGGGTCGGGGACTGGCACAGAGCTCGGAGGGGAGGAGCACGGGCCCCATGTGGTGCCTGTGTCTGGGTGCTGTGGGACCTTGAGTCCCGCAGGCTCTGACCCACCAGGAATGGTGGCCCTCGGGAGCACAGTGCACTGTGTGCTGCCGGGGCCAGAAGGGTGACAAGGCCAGCAAGCACTGAGCTGGGAAGATGGCCCCAGTGAGAGAGTGTCCTGTGTCCTAAACCCAAGTGTTTTGCCCATCTTCCTGCCATGCCTGCTTCCTCCACAGCTAGGGACTAATTTCTGCTCTTCTCCACGACCTCCTCCCTGTGGAGAGACCCACTGAGCTGCCAGTCCTGCTGGGATGGGCTCTGACTTGAGCTGTTGCTTGGTTGCCTCATGCCAGACATATCCCCATCCTCCTGGCTTGACTGGCTGGCTCATCCTGCCTGATGGCAGGCTGCTCCCTATGACTAGGCTGGCTCCGTCGTATACTCTGGGGATGAACTTCTGGGGCGGCAGCAGTAGCTCTGTGGTATTCCTGGAGCTTTTCCTGAAGGCTGGCTAGAATGGAGCTTTTCCTCTACGGCGTGCACAGGAGAGATGTTTTGGTCTTCTTGGGTGTCTGTAGAACAAGCCAAAAGAGGCCCATCAAGGAAAGGAATTGGCATTTCCTCAGCCTGGGGACATGAGGGCGCTAGGTGGCCCAAGATTTGTCCTGAGGAAGCAAAAGGATCCTCAAGGGGGTCTGCCAAGGGCACACAAGAGGTAGTCGGCCACAGGTCTTCTCAGAAGAAATGGTTCTGAGAAGAACCATTTAAGCTCCTTGGATGTTTTTGACTGAAGACTGGATGGAGAGAGGAGGAAATCCTCTCACCAGCCACAGGAGGGAGGGAAGAAACTCCTAGAGAAGAGAACAAGTGGCCGGGCTACTGCCGGCCAGGCCCAGGAGTCAGGGGTGTGCCCTGCAGTGGCTGAACTTCTTGCTTTCAAGTCCCAGCTTCATCCATTATTGTGACCTTAGGCCCCATGGTAGCATTTCTGAAGCTATTTCCACATCTGTAAAATAGAACATAGAACAAAGTGCTGTTTGTGGCTAAAACATTAAGTGTTAATACAGTGCAAGACACACAGCCTCAAGTAAAGACCAGTACTTTCTTATAGTGAAGCTTCAGCTCAAAGCAGGCAAGCAAAGACCTTGAACTAGGCCCATCCCCACTGCCTCTCTACTCATGAGAATTTGGGAAGCCAGCAAGTGGCTCCTTCTTTGCATAACTCCTGATCTTAATTCCCCCCATTCCGAGTCTTGGCAAGTTTCCTTGGCATTTCTGATCCTTGTTCTTGGCATGTTTGGTAAAGAGGTCTCTGGTCACATAGGGGTATGTGTGTGTAAGTGTGCGCGTGCGCGGGTGAGATCACATGCGAAAGTGCATGAGCCCAGTGCAGGATGCTGACTTGGAGAAATCGTTTTGACCTTTCATGATAAATTCTTATTCTGCCTCATTCTCAAATATCCCAGAATTCTAGCACGGTAGTTTTACAAGATCCATTTCCCTAGACTCATCACTCTGGGATCACTGTGCTTCAGTAGCCAGAGCCCAACCCTTCAGGGCCACGAGGGTGGATCCTCAGCCCTTGAGTGTTGTCTGGCCAAGGTGCTGACCAGTGGTGCCTCTGGTTTTCAGGCTGAGCAGCAAGTCGCTGTTGACATCGGATGACTACGAGTTGGGAGCAGGGATGAGGAAGAGACACAAAGGGCCTGAGGATGAACATGAGGCTCTCATTGGAATGGGGAAAGCCAGGGGGAGGAACCAGACGTGGGATGAGCACGAAACCTCTTCTGACTTCCTCAGTCAGGTTAGTTACCTTGATCTTCCAGGTGTGCTGTGACACTGGGGTGAGGGGTCTGGAAAATATGTTGGAGTTCACACCCCCTTTGCAGGCCCCTGTTCCTGCACAGAACCTTAGAAATGGCTTCCCTAGTGTCAGAACAACTCTTTTCTGATCTTCTATATTGTATCGTGTTGGGGGTGGTGGTGAAGTGAAGGCCCAGAGGAAGTTAGGGATTTACCAAAGTAACACAGCCTCAGAGGTGGAGCTAGAGCTAAAGCCATATCCCTTTGTGTGCTCCATGACCCTGTGCTGAAGTCAAGCAGGGAGACTGTAAGTTCTTAACCAAATAATGCAATTACTCTGTTGTTTAATAGTGTAACTATTTAATGAGCAGCCTCACTATTCTGTAGTTCTAAAAAACAAGGGATTGATACCACTATAATTTCCTCTGTGAACTCTCCAAGGGTAATGGAGTGAGAGCTAACTCCTTGATTTTACTTATTTCTGCAGAGCATTGAAATCATCTACTTAAGGTCCCTGTCTGTAAACACTAATGTATCTTGTCATTCCTCCCCATAAAACCCTGTGTGAGGAGGTGATTCGTTAGATTTGGCCATGAGAGGGGAATACTCAGTTAGGGAGACTGGGGTTAGGAGGAAGAAGATAGCCAGTTTGTACATTAGGATCTTTACTCTCAAATTGTGATGAGGGATGCTTTTGTTGCTATTTAAATGATGCTATCCCAACTGTTTTTCTCCATATGAAAAGCTACCTGATTAAAGAAAATAGAGATAAAATGTTCAATATTTGGCATTAATGGCTTTGAACTACATGTTTCATTGCAACAAATGACTATAGTTGACGATAGATGTGCAGCAGAAATTTAATCTGTAAAATCTCTAATCATTCTTTTTGCTTCAGGCATCCAAGGAACACTCGGCATTTTCTTGGCAGCTTTGGCCCATTTACTTGGATGGGTGGTTTAGATGGTACAGCAGTCTTTGTCAGCTGCTGTAGGTGGTTGAGATAAGCGGATCAGCCAAGCTTCAATCTGGTTTTTCAATCTTGCCACCCTCCCTCCTCCCTGAATTCACCTGCTTCCTCAAGGCCATGGGCAGTTCTATTTGCTTAAAGTGCTTCCTTTGAAGCTACCAAATAGTGCCACTGAAAGCCAGAGTGGAGCTGCCCAGTGCCAGGGATAACTGTGCCCACAGCAACAGCTATTTATTTAATAAGCAGTTATCTTATGCCAGACATTATGAGAAGTGCTTTGTGTACCCTGTCTTGGTTCACCTTCAGAATGACCCTATGATGCACCCATTTTATAGCATGTAGGCATTGAGGCTAAGAAGAGGTGAACAACTTACCCGAAATCACAGAGGCAGGGGTGAGGACGAGACCAGGCTTGTCAGAACTTATGCACTGAAACCCACCATTCTAATTTACCAGATGTCCTAACCTGTGACCCAACTTCCCTCTCCAGCTAAAGGTTAAGAAGAAGAAGATGGCCAGTGACCAGGAGCAGTTGGCAAGCAAGCTAGACAAGGCCCTCTCCCTCACAAAGCAGCAGGACAAGTTGAAGTCACCTTTCAAATTTTCGGACAGTTCTGGGGGGAAATCGAAAACCAGTGGGGGATGCAGCAGGTACCTGACTCCTTATGACAGCCTGCTGGGCAAAGACAGGAAGGTGCTGGCCAAAGGCCTGGGCCTGTCTCTGAAATCCTCCAGAGAAGGTAAACATAAAAGGGCTGCCAAAGCCAGGAAGATGGAGGTGGGGTTCAAGGCCAGAGGCCAGCCCAAGTCAGCCCATTCTCCATTCGCCTCAGAAGTGAGCAGCTACTCCTACAGTAAGTAGTGTGCACTTTGCCGCCTCTGGGCCATGGCTTCTCTCCTTTTCTCCCATTTTTGCTCCTTGATCCTCTTCTTCCTCTTCTATGGGGCACGCTGAAGTGTTTTTTGGCTTTGGAAGCCTTCACTGAAGTGGAGCTACCTGAAGCAGAAGTGTCTGTCATGGGGGGTGTGGTGCTGGGTCAAGCACCTGTGATTGGTGGGTGTCCGTGATTGATGGACGGGAGAAGATGTCTACCAGCCTTTGTGCCCACTCTTGCGGTTGTCAGCCAGAAGCTGTCTGGGTGGAAGTCTTGCGCACCATAGGATTTGTGGCTCCTTGGCCCACTGAGATTTGGAATGCGACTGCTTTTGAGGGTCATAGAGCTGACTGGCTGCCCCTGCCCACAGGGAGCTTGCTGTCCTTCACTAACGTGTAGTGAAATGCTAGTGTGAACTTAGCTTACGGACCACTGTCTTGCGCTGCGAGCAGAGGGCTTCACAGGCCTTTTTTCTCTGTCTTTGGTGGCTCTCCGAATGGTTACTCCCATTTTGTTGTTGAGGATGTTGATGCCTTAGAGGTGTTGTGCTTTAAAAGGTACAGTAGTCTTTGTCAGCTGCTGCAGGTGGTTGATATAAGCACCTTGTGCTTGTGTCAGAGAGTTGAGTCAGGATTAAACCTGGCTCTGCCAGATCCACCTGCTCTCTAGAACTTTCTGCCATAATGGGCATGTTTCATACCTGCTTTGTCCAGTGCAGTAGCCACCAGCTGCATGTGGCTATTGAGCCCTTGAAATGGAGCGCCCAGTCAGACTGGGAGACAGACTTGTGACAATTTCATTGAACAAGAGACTGCCGAGTTGGTGTGTCCTTGTGGTTTTCCTGGTCAGGGTGCCTTTCCGTGACCTGGTCTGGAGGCTGCTGCCTGGCAGGCAGTAGGTGCTCACCTCATGCCCAGTGTACAGCTGCTGCAGAAAGGCCTCTGAAGGGCTTTTTGGGTCCCAGGAGGTGTTGATGCCTGTGCCTGTGGTGTGTTTTCTGGAAGTCCCCTCAGCCTGGTGGGGGAGGAGGGACTTTTGCCTTTGCAGCTCCCTGGTTTTGTATGTCCAGGGCTTTTTTTTTTTTTTTTTTTTTTTGTAGAGAGTCTTTCTTTATTGCCCTCAGTAGAGTGCTGTGGCGTCACACGACTCAGAGCAACCTCCAGCTCCTGGGCCCAGGTGATTCTCCTGCCTTAGCCTTCTAAGTAGCTGGGACTATAGGTGCCCGCCACAACACCCGGCCATTTCTTTGTTGCAGTTTGGCCGGGGCTGGGTTTGAACCCCCCGCCCTCAGTATATGGGGCTGGTGCCCTACCCACTGAGCCACAGGCGCCGCCCTATGTCCAGGGCTTTTGATTGCCTTTGGCTGGTTCGTAGGGGAGTTTGAATGTCAAGTGGACTCTTGAATGTCAATGGACTCTTTTAATGCTACAATAAAGTGTGTTTTCTTAGGGAAAGAAAATAAAAAGTGTTTATGAACTTGGAATTAGAATATCATCACCTACCTTACAGGGCTGTTGGGAGCTTTAAGTGAGCTCATACAGCCAAAGAGCTAAACGTGGTGCCTGGTACAGGATTAACCTGCTGTTTTTTCGGGTGTGCATTTTCTTTGTTTGCCTCTGGCTAGGATTGATGCTTTGATGGATGTGGGGCAAGCAGCTGTATCTTACGTGCTGAGGATGAGTGAGATTGAGATTGATAGAGTTTCAATGCCCCTCTGATCAGATTCTGATTGGAATGGGTGTGATCAGAACCCCCTCTGGCCAGTGTGTGGGCACGAGTAGAGAGAAACAGTATCAGAGGAAGGGAAGGGCCTTCCTTTGCTTGTTCCTTTTCTGTTCATTTTGGAATAGTGAAGAGGAGGCAAAGAGGATTGTTACTCTTTTGATCTGCCAAGTGGGAGGGGGGTCTGTGAATGTGGCTGGTTGCTGGAATAATCCTTCTCAGTTCCTTGCTTACAGGTGGGTGTGGCTGTAGTGGAGCTAGAGGTCAGGGATTAGCTCAGCTCCTAAGGTCTTTGGAGTGCTCTGAGCTGGTGACTCATACTCCCTGCATGTGAGGGAATGTTCACATTGTTGATCTGACCGTGTTATGCCTTTGTCTAAAACTCCACTGTCCAGGGGAGAGAAATAGGGTAATGTTGCAACAAGAAAATCAGCAGGCCTGTCTCTTACTAAATACTGGCTGTGATTTGCACCTGGCAGTGTGGAGAGTGAGCTCTTTCACTTATTTTTTATAATTTGCTTTTCTGCAGTTTTGGGCCAGTGAGAGTGGAGGGTCACAAAGAGGTAGGGATATTTTCCACCAGAGAGATGATGTGTAAATAGGGGTTGAAGTAAGAGTGACATTCTCTTGCTTTTCAGTTTGGGTTGGGGGTGGGTGTGGCATACCCTGTGGGTTCTTGTGGGAAACTAAGTTTGTTATTATCACCTACTGGCATCACCAGCCTGGGAATGTGGCTTTGGGAGGGATGGATTGGCACACAAAAGAGGGAGACCAGCTAGTGTTCCCGCACGGACTGGCAGCTTGGTGGAACTTGACCGTGTTCACCCTTGAGTTGCTAGGCCATCAAAGTAGCGCTCTTTGTTGGAGTGGAAAGTGTAGATGTTGGTAGAAGCAGGCAGAGGATTCCCCCCCAGCCCACCTTCCCATGAGTGTAGCTGTCTCTTGGACTTAGGGGTGGCAGCATTGCTAAAGCTGTAGATAGCTGTGTTGGTTAATGTTCCTCCAGTTTGGAATGAATTTAGCAGATCAAGGGATTAGTTTGTGGTCTTCCCATCTTGCTCAACAGCCCAATATGAAGAACAGGTTAAATGGTTTAAGTTGGGTTCAGAAGGAACCAGAGCTGTGCCCAATTAACAGACTGCCCTACCTGAAGCTGGTTGATCTTATCTAAGGAAGATTTGCAAATTCTAGTCCTCTATTGCACAGTTAGGCAGGAGGTTTGTGGGAAGTCAGCGGTGGTTTGCAGGTGAGCAACTCTGACACAGGGCAGGGAAGCCCCTGTTTATAACATCATTTGCCAATTTCTTTGGTATAAATGCTCTCAGTACAGCCTGTTTTGAGCTGAGCAGGAAGTTAGAGGGAGATTGGCTCTCACAAGCAGGTCAGGTCCCTTCCCCATAGTCACTCCTGGGCTGTGTGTAGTCCCAGGGAGAGAAGGGAGCTGCCACGGCAATGACCATTATAGCCAGGAAAGCGTCATTCCTGAGAACCGCTTCCTCCCCCTGGTGCCAGGAAAGGCTGAGTGACTGGTGGTGGTGCTGGCAGTGTCCAGCCCAGGAAGGCCCGGGTCTGGCACTCAGAAGGCCAGCCAAGTGGCACTCAAGGCTTGGAAGTGTGAGGCCATAGGCCAGACCTAGGATGGGAGCTCATGGCGTCAAATGTAGCTTTCCAATGTCCAGTAGACATTTGGACCTTTCTGTTCTGGCACCTCTCAGTGTGTTCTCAGAACCACTAAAAACAATAGAATGAAGTCACCAACCCCTTTCTCCTACCCAGTGCTCTGTGACTTACCTTTATTAAAAACTACTCTGACTGCAGATACGGACTCAGAGGAAGATGAAGAGTTCCTGAAGGACGAGTGGTCTGCTCAGGGCCCCTCCAGCTCCAAGCTGACATCCTCCATTCTATGTGGCATGGTGGCGAAGAGCAGCAAGGCGGCTGGCAGCCCCAAGCTGACCAAGAGGGGCCTAGTGGCCCCCCGGACTCTGAAACCCAAGCCAGCCACCAGCAGGAAGCAGCCGTTTTGTTTGCTGCTCCGAGAGGCTGAGGCACGTTCCTCCTTCAGCGACTCTTCGGAGGACTCGTTTGATCAAGGTTACTAGCTCCAAACACAAAATACCCTCCGTATTTTCTAGCAAGCGTGCGTGCGAGTGAGAGCGAGTGAGAGGCAGGGAGAGCAAGCGCACAGGAGAGATGGCCATGCCAAGGCCGTCCGCCCCGATGGCTGCAGGAAGGGCAGCCATCTGGGTTCTTGGCAGCGTAGCCTGCTTTATCAGCCTAATTATTTTTATTTTTGTTTTTGTTTGTACTGTATCATTGTGATAACACCCTTGGCTAGCTCTTTTTGAGCTTTTATATGGACTGCTTTTTAGTCTTCACCTTCCTCCACTCTCCTTCCTCTCTGCCCTCCCCCTGCCCCAGGTGCCTGCCCAACCTCTGCCCACCCACTGCCCACCCAGACCCCAGGCTTGGGTTGGGTTCTCTTTTGGCATGGGCCTGGTGGAGGCTTCCTGAGGGACATTTTGTAAATGGAATTCTGTCGTGTGGGCGTGTGACTTGATGTTTGTACCGCGATTTTGGTAATACCAAGCTTTATTAAACATATCGAGTTCATTTTTAACTAAATCCGTGTGCCTTGTCTCTCTTGCTGTGTCCTTACTAGACATTAGGTTGACGCTCCCCTCCATTTTGTTCCTCCTTCCCTCCCCTTCCTCACCACCCCAGAAGGAGTAGAGATGGGATAATACAGCCTGCCGCTTGCTCTATTATCCAAATATCCCTGGTAGCTGTTGGCATCCATTCCATTTTTCAGGTTTAAAATCAACTGCTTTCACCTTCAGCACCATCTTTTTTTTCAGTTGCTTGTTTGTCTTTTTTTTTTTTCTTAAAGCTCTATTCTTATTCACCAGTGGTTAAAAAGTAATTGTTTATAAACACTTGTCTTCTAACAGGTATTTCTGTTTTGAAGGGCACGTAGGCAGAGCAAGGCCGAGACCTCTTGACATCCCTGGTTTTGTAGTAAAATTTGAAACCATCGGCTTCATTGCTAAGTTGAAAGACAAAGCACAGTGGTTTGGAGATGGTCCTTAGCCATCTCAGGACCCCTGAGAACATTTTGGCTCTGACTGCTCTAATGGCAGAGTCGTACTTCTGGAGTGAGAAATGTCTGAGCCCTTCGGGCCCTTCAATCAGAAATACCCAAGAAGGGGAAGCAAGTGAATCCTTGAGAGTATTCCCTGGCCCTGGTTTTAGGGTTTTCTTCAGGTGGATTCCCTCTAGAGCGAGGCCTTGGGGATCCCCAGGGCCCTGGGTGGCAATACCCAGATGTCAGGTGCTCCCTGAGGAAGGCCCAGGGTGTCATGGCACACCTGGACATGACCTGGCTTGAGCCCCTGGGACCAGAATGTTGCCTCCATTTCCTAGCCTTGCTCTCGAATTCCTGGTCTTCCCTCCCAGACCTCCCCTCCAAATTAGCAGAGATGGATTTTGGGTAACCAGGAGATGGCACACCAGGGAACTCACTGCACTTTGGGCTTATGTCCTCCTGGGCTGCTGCCCATCTGAGCGAATGCAACCTGGGCCGAGAAGAGAGGCTACTAACCTGCCGGCCAGCCTTGTTTCCCGAGGCCTCCCTGCCCAGGCCTTCTGTGAATAAGCTGGTTGGTTTGCCTTCCCCTCTTCCTCCCAACCTCTTCTCCCTCCCTTGGACCCCCGTGGCTGCACGCCTGTGCCCCCTCCCCCATGCACCTGCAAAGCCAGGGTCCCACTTCCAAGCTTTTGAGTTCCGGCCCCAGCTCAGCTGTCACAAAGAAGCAGGCAGCCCCCTAAGACCTCTCAGGAAGGGGCCATCTGTACAGACTGGGTGCTCAGGCTGGATGCCATAGTCCCCATGGCCAGAGCCCAGATAGCAGAGCGGGTGGGGGAGGACACTCAGGCTCCTAGGCTTGTTCCCCTTACAAGCAGACCACTGATCAGGTCTCAAAAGGGATATTTGGGTAATAGGGCCTTACTGACCCCTGGTACTAAAACACGTAATTGGCTTGGCTTTTCTAGTGTGTCTGCTTTCTCCTCCCAGCAGCCTGACCATACCTTCACCCTTGACCCCTACCCATGATGCTTTGAATGTCTGTTTCGGTCTCTTGCATTTGCTCTCACGCTGCACTCTGGACGCAAAGCGAAGGCTGGGAGTAGGGCAGACGGCGCAGCGGGTCACTGAGCTTGGGTCCGAGCCTGGCTCGTTGCTCCGTAGGTAGGCAAAACCCTTTTCTTTCTGTCCTCTGTACACCTCCCCTCCTTGGGGTTTGCCCCCACCAGGTCTGGCAGCAGCAGATTGCTTTGACGTTTATTGGGTTTTGGAAAACCAAACCACGTTCTTAATAGCCAACCCCATGTCCTAAGCCAAGATTTCTTCTTCCTCTTTTTTTTTTTTTTTAAATACAACAAAGTTTTTCTACATTTCCTTGGGGTTCTTTGTTGGGACTTTTTCTCCCGTGCCCTTGGCAAGCTCTGTTGCCTCAGGTGTGGACAACTCCAGAAAGGCTTTCTGGGTTCTCAGACCCTCTCTGCATCCCTGCTCTGCTGGCCCAAGTGCACCAGTCCTCATGGGAGCAGCTGGTATGGCCTGGTCAGACATGCAGGGAGGTGGAGGGTCTTCAAAGTGCTGCAGTCAGCCTCCTACTGGTTTTCTGGGCCCTGATGTGGATATCGTGAGGGCTCAGAAACCCAGAGCTGGCCCTGCCCTCCCCTTCCCAGTTGGGTAAGAATCCTAGAGCTCTGGAGTCTCCACACATGAGCAGCCAGGTCAGGGTGTCTATAGAAGGGAAAATTCCTGGCTACATGTCCAACCCGTGTCCTTGCCCCAGCCAGCCCCTGCCTGCCACCCTGCTCAGTTTGGCCAACCCCAGGGAGACCCAATGTGGGAGACCCAGGTGCTGTCGAAAGTCTGCCTACACTTAGCCTGCTTTGCCGCTGTGGCCCACTGGGGCGGAGACAGAACCATGTGACGTCCGCAATGTGAATGACCGCAAGTGTGCACTGCCTGCCTGCCCCTGCCGCCCTGCTGGCCTCTCCAGCTTGCTCCATCCATCGCTGTGGGGGCCAGTCTCCCAGCTTCTCACCCTTTTAACCTCCTCCCTTTCACTCTCTGGCTCCTCCCTCCTTCCCATCCTTTGCAGAGTCCTTAAGCTCATCTCTATCCCTGCCTCTCTAAGGGTGGCCTTTGATAAATGGGTAGATGGGTCCTCTGCCTGCATTGATAACCCTGGGGCTGCCAACTGGCCACTAGTTGCACTTAAGCAAGTGGATGGCTTGTGGTGTCAGCAAGAGAAGGTGGAGTTGGCCTTCTGTCTTCCCCATCCCATTCCCAGAGCCTAAACTGTCCTTGCTCTGGAGAGAGAGCATGGTGCCCCAGCTTCTTGTTGGACAGAGCAGCCTGGGCCATGCCCTTGACCAGTGGCCTCCAGAGCCACTTTGATGATCCCAGCACTCTGGCCTGTGGGGCAGGCAGGTACCTGCCTTTGTTGGCTCCTTGGCCACAGCATCTTGGTGCAGTTAGCTTTTGATACCTTTTGCCTGCCCATCCTCATCAGAGGTCAGCCAGCTATCTCCCTGGGAAGGTCTGAAGTATGTGCCTCAGACAGTCTCTCCTTTGGTGGGAGTTTGGTCATGGTAGAAGTGTTGTCCCCTGCTTGCTGCCCATCCTGCCATTGTCCCTAGATCCCAAGGTAGGCTCTGGGGTCCAGGCCCTTGGGCTGACAGGGCCAGTTGCTGGGGGAGAAGCTTGTCTTTATTCACCAACCAGAGAGACAGGCTAGGACCTTTAGCTGGCCAGTCTGTTCTGGGTTCGAGTCCTGTTCTTGCTGCCTGAGTGCCTGGCTCCAGAGAGCCTCAGTTAGCCTGAGGTGAAGTGACCTGACTCCTTGCCCCTTCTGGGCTCTCTGTGAGTCAAGAGGAGTGGCCAGCTGCAGGTCCATTTGTGCAGATAACAGGGGGTGGCCCTTTTTCTGTTGGCTCCTCTTCAAGCCTGCAGGCAACTTTCTTCTATATACCTGTGATTTTCTTTGGACATTCCCTTTCACTGGGCCAGTGGGCTGGGAGGGTTGCTCCCCATTGCAGATGAAAAATAGGATGTTGCTGGGAGTCGCCAGTATGCTCCAGAGCCCTGCTCTGGGCTTGAACTGTAGGGGGTCCCCTAGCCCCCAGAAAAAGACCAAACTCCACCTTCTCCTGCTGCCATCCCCCAGGCTGGTGAAACTGCCACAAGCACCTGTTCCCAGAAGCCCAGCTGAGCCCTCTCCTCTTCTTCCTCCTCCTCCTCCTTTCCCTCCACTTCCTCTTCTTCCAACTCTTCCTCCTCCTTCTAGCTTCCATGTCATGTGTCGGGGCGTGTGTGTGAGACTGCGGAGAGAGCTGTCTCCAGTCCATGTCTGTGTGTGTGGCCCCTGCCCACAGCACAGGTGCATGTTGTGCCCATTACAGAAGCCCACCCTGGTACATAAAGCCAGGATGCCCGAGTCTTGGGCTCCACTGATGGGGGTGTTGGGCCATTGGGGGCACTTGTGGGCTGGTTCTGAATTCACCCCCAGCGGCCCCATGGTAAGGACTGGGGACTAGGTTGGAGCCCGGTAGCTGCTCAGGGCTAGGGGTGGTGGGGGGTGGCACATACCAAGGCCAGGACTCTGACTCGCACCTGTTTTCTGCACGCCAGATGAGAGCTCCGAGGAGGACGAGGAGGAGGAGCTCGAGGAGGAAGAGGATGAGTCTGGCAGTGGCTCTAAGCTGGGTGCCCGGGAGCGGGCCCTTTCGCCGGGCCTGGAGGAGAGTGGGCTGGGCCTGCTGGCCCGCTTTGCGGCCAGTGCGCTCCCCAGCCCTGCAGTGGGGCCATCCCTGTCAGTGGTGCAGCTGGAGGCCAAGCAGAAAGCCCGGAAGAAAGAGGAGCGGCAAAGCCTATTGGGTGAGTGCCGGTAGGGCTGTGGGGAGGTGGGTGCCAGCACCGCAATCCACAGGTGAGGAAACTGAAGCTCAGAGATGGATAAGTGCAGGGCTGGGGGCTGTCTGGGCCCCTGTTTCTTGGGCTAGCTCTGTCTGAGCAGGAGACACTGGCAACAGGGGCTCACACCTACTGTTCCCAAGGAGGGATCTCCATGGTCATGCAAAGAGCATCTGCCTTCACTGTCCTGCTCTCAACAAGCATGGTCCTCAGTTGGACACTGAGCCCAAGGGAGGCTTCTGACTCAGAAAGGGGATAGGGGAGGGGACCACTCCCAGTTGGCCATACCTGGCTGCTTTGTGAGAGAAACAGGTACAGGGGGTAGGAACTGCCTGTTCAGAGGTAAAGAGAAAGCTCATTTCACTGGGGGCATCAGAATGGGTACAGTCAGTGAGAGGGGGTGGGGGCAGATGGGGCAGCCTTGTGCAGCCTGGGCCTGGGGAAGTCCAAGGTGGGGCTGGCAGGCACTGTGCTCCATCAGAGTTGGTCTTCATGGCAGCTCTGTTAGACCCGGCTTGTCCTCCCCACTGCCTAGATGTGCAAACTGAGGCAGCAGGAGATGTGCAACTGTGCAAACTGCTAACCTTCAGGCAGGAGGCTGACACTTACCTCAATGTCACTTCTTCCCTATCCCTGCATCTCTGCTCATATCCTTGCATTAGGATCCTGGCTTTTTTTATGTTTTTAGACAGAGTCTCAACTTTGTTGCCCTCTGTAGACTGCTGTGGTGTCACAGCTCACAGCAACCTCAAACCTTTGGGCTAAGCAATTTTCTTGCCTCAGCCTCCCATGTAGCTGGGACTACAGGTGCCCTCCACAATGCCTGGCTATTTTTTTGTTGCAGTTATCATTATTGTTTATTAGGCCTGGCCTGGGTTCAAACCCACCTGCCTCAGTGTATGTGGCCAGTGCCCTAACCACTGAACTATGGGCGCCAAGCCAGGATCCTGGCTTCTTAGGATCCTTTCCTGGGTCTATCCTGCTCTCACATGGATATAACCTGCCTGCTGTGAGTTTGGTGTATGAAGTGGAGCTAATCTTGCATGTGTCCAGGCTGTGGGCTCCCCTGGCCTCAGCAGGGCAGGGTGCCTGGTGTCCTTTTCTGAACCTCAGGAGTAGGCATGAGGCCCTCCTGGCAGGGGCTGGGACAGGAAAATGGGCATTGAGCGTCATGCATTCTGCAGGCTATCACCAGAGCCCCAGCTCTAGCTCCCACTGTCTCTGAGAGCCCCATTCCTAGTACCCACACCAAATTCCAGGCCCTGGTCCTGCTCCCTGACTCTGCCCTCTTGTTCCTTCTCACCTGGTGCCTTGCCATTGTTTTCTGGACTTCAGGCATGGCTTCCCTAAACAGTGGGACCAGCTTCCTTACAATGCCACTTCTTGATATTCTTTACACAGAAGAGGCTGGAGGGCTTTTCTTCAAAGTACAAAATTAAGCAGGCTACTTCTCTGCCCAGAACCTCTCCATGGCTCCCTATTACCTGTCTGATCCTCCACCATCAGACTTACTGCTTAGACAGCGCCATCCTGTCCACAGGCCCAACTGCACCAGCTGTCCTAGTGCCTTCAGGCTTTGGCACTTAACTATTTCTATATCTCCAAATATCCATTTCATCTAAATTGTCAAATATGTTGGCATATGGTTCAAAATATGCTCTTAATAGACAGATGTTGGGAGGGTCTGTAGTGATATTTCCTTTTTCATTGCCAATACAGATAGTTTCTTCTCTCTTTCTTATCAGTCTGGCCAGAAGTTATCAGTCTTGTAGATTTTGTTCTTTGTTATTTTCTCCATTCTGTTTCCTTTCTATAAAAAGGCATACCTGGGCCATGCCTGTAGTTCAGTGGGTAGGGCGCTGGCCATATACACCAAGGCTGGTGAGTTTGAACCCGGCCTGGGCCAGCTAAAATAACAAGGACAACTGCAACAAAAAAATAGCCAGGTGTTGTGGCGGGCACCTGTAGTCCTAGCTACGTGGGAGGCTATGGCAAGAGAGTTGCTTAAGCCCAAGAGTTTGAGGTTGCTGTGAGCTGTGATGCCACAGCACTCTACCAAGGGTGACAAAGTGAGACTGTCTCAAAAATAAATAAATAAATAAATAAAAATAAAAAGGCATACTTTAGAGATATTTTTGGTTCCATATCACCAAAATAAATCAAATATAATAAAACTAGTCACACAAATTTTTTTGTTTTCCCAAGGTACGTAAAAGGTATGTTTACACTATATTGTAATCTGTTATGTGTGCAATAGGATTGACTAAAAAAAGAACCTATGTACCAGCAGCCCCATTTCTGGTTCTCGTACCAGGACCTGGCCCTGCCTTCCCTCTCCTTGCTCTCCCTTTTACCCCGATGCCAGGCCATTGTTCTCTTTATTGCTAAAAAATATTGATGATCAGCTGAGCCTTCAGTGAGTTATTAACTTTTTCATGGTAGAGGGTCTTGCCTTGATTTTTTTTTAGACAGAGTTTTGCTCTATTGCCCTGGCTAGATTACAGTGGTATCATCATAGCTAACTGTAACCCCAAGCTCCTGGGCTTAAGTGATTCTCCTGCCTCAGCCTCCCAAGTAGCTGAGACTATAGGTGCATACCATGACACCTGGCTAATTTTTCTGCTTTTAGTAGAGACAGGGTCTCTTGCTCAGGCTGGTCTTGAACTCCTAAGCTCAAAAGATCCTCCCGCCTCAGCCTCCCAGAACGCTAGGAGGTACTGTGTCTGGCCCTTGCCTTGATTTTGATGATAGCTGACTGATCAGGGTGGTGAATGCTAAGGTTGAGGTGGCAATTTCTTAACATGACAATGAAGTTTGCTGCATTGAATGACTTATTTTCACAAAAGACTTCTTTGTAGCATGTGATGCTGTTTGATACCCTTTTACCCAGAGTAGAATTTATTTCAAAATTAGTCAGTCAGCTATTCCTTTGCCTCAGCCTCCCAAGTAGCTGGGACTACAGGTGCCTGCCAACAATGCTGGGATATTTTTTAGAGATGGGGTCTTGCTCTTGCTCAGGCTAGTCTCGAACTCAAGAGCTTAAGCAGCACTCTGGGAGGTCAAAGCAGGTAGACTGCTTGAGAAGCCAAGTTGGAAGGATTGTTTGAGGCCTGCTTTGTGCTGGGCCCAGATTTACCATAATTGTTAAGGCTCTAAAATTTTTGGCATAGTAAATTAACCAGTTGCATTAGCCCCTAACAACAAAGGGGGTATCCGTTGAAGCTCTGAAGCCAGGCATTAACTTCTCTCTAGCGGGGAACGTCCTAGATGGCATCTTCTTCCAATAGAAGGCTATTCATCTACATTGAAAATCTGTGGTTTAGCATAATCACTTCCATCAGTGATCTTAGCTAGATCTTCTGGATAACCAGTTACAGCACTTGCTACGTCACCTTGCACTTTTACATGTATTAGGGAGACCGTTATTCTCCTTAAACCTATGAACCAACCTCGACTAACTTCCCAACTCTTCTTCTGCAGCTTCCAAACCTCTCTCAGCCTTAATAGAATTGAAGAGAGTTAGGGCCTTACTCTGGATTAGGTTTTGGCTTAAGGAAATGTTGTGGCTGGTTTGATCTTCTAATGAGATCACTAAAACTTTCTCTGTATCAGTAGTAAGGCTGTTTGCCTTTCTTGCCATTTGTGTGTTCACTGAAGTTGCACTTTTTATTTCCTTTAAGAACCTATCCTTTGCATTCACAATTTGGTTAACGATTTGGTGCAAGAGGCCTAGCTTTCAGTCCGTCCGAGCTTTCAACATACCTTCTTCACAAGCTTAAACAGCTTTTTTGATTTAAAGGGACAGATGTGTGACTCCTCTTTTCTCTTGAACACTGAGAGGCCATTTTAGGGTTAATTACATGTGATTGGCCTAATTTCAATATTGTTTTTCTTGGAATAAGGAGCCTAAGGAGAGGGAGAGTGATGGGGAACAGCAAGTCAGTGGAGCAATAAGAAAGAAAGCACAGGATTTATTAAGTGGTACTCCCAAACAGTTATAAGAATAACATCAAAGATCATAGATCATGAATCACCATAACAGAAATAATACTAACGAAAATGTTTGAAATATTGTGAGCAAAAACTTTGACACAGAGACACAAAATGAGCATATGCTATTGAAAAAATGGCACCGACAGACTTGCTTGAGGCAGAATTGCCATAAACCTTCAATTTGTGTGTGTGTGGGGGGGGGCGAGCAATTTCTGTGAAACACAATAAAATGATGTTATGTCTGATTTGTAGCCACTTCCCATTTCTTCAGGTGGAGGCTTAGGCCATTGATTTGGGACCTTTTTCTTTTCTAACAGAGACATTTAGAACTATAAACCTTTCTCTAAATGGTACTTTAGTTACATCTCACTAATTTTGATATGTTGTAATGTTTTCCTTATTATTTAGTTCAAAATATTTTCTCATTTCTCCCATTATTTCTACTTTGGCCCAACGCTTATATAGAAGGGTGTTATTTCCAAGTATCTGGGGAAGTTGCTTGGTTAAATTTTTTTTTACTTCTAATTTAATTCCATTGTGGTCAGAGAATATACTCTATAATTTCAATCTTTTACGGTTTTTTAAATTTGAGGTCTTCTGTAGTAAATGTATACACTTAAAGAGTATATATTGTGGCATCAAGTATAGTGGCCTATAAATATACTCAAGTCAGTGAGATTGATAATGGTCAGATCTCTGTCTTTGCTGTTTTTTTTTCTGGGGGAGAGGTCTAATTTTACTAGTTGCTTAGAGATAGGTGCTAAAATCTCCAACTATGATTGTTGAATTCCATATTTTCCTTTTTTTTTTTTTTTTTAACTGAACAATCAGGTTTAATGGTATTTTATGGCCTATGCAGATAAATCTAATTAGAATACAGACAAATCTTGGCAAACTTGAGTGGAGGATGAAGTTCACAAAATCTCTGCTCGGTTTTCTCCTCAGGGATTTGTGTCCCTCACTGTGAGGGCCACTGAATGTAGATGCATTAGCCTTAAAGATTGCAGTTAAATTCCGGTGTTAAAAGACAGTTGAATATTCTGTAGAACCTTCACAGTAGACCATGTCCTTAAGCTCACCTAATTTTCATAGACTGGATGTGCACCACATGTACATATCAGTACTGAAGGCATAGTTCCTCATGTTGATCACCTCTGTATGTTGATCAGTTTGTTACAGTCCCTTGCATGGTCAACTTACAGAGGTTCTACTGAATTTATGAATAAGAAAACATTAAGATAGTTAAGTGTTGCTTCCACTTTTTTTTTTTTTTTTGAGAGAGAGAATCTCACTCTGTGGCTCTGGGTAGAATGTCATTGCCTCAGCCTAGCTCACAGCAACTTTGAACTCTTGGGCTTGAGCAATCCTCTTGTCTCAGGCTTCCAAACTATAGGAGCACCCACCACAATGCTCGGCTAGTTTTTCTATTTTTAGTAGAGATGAGGTCTTGCTCTTGCTCAGGCTGAACTTGACACGCCTGAGCTCCCATACTTTCCTTTTTAATTTGTCAATTTTTGCTTCGTGTATTTGAAGTTCTGTTATTCATGACCTATAAATTTATAATTGTTATGTTTTCCTCTTGAATTGTTTGTTTTATTATTAGGAAGTATTCCTTTCTATTTCTATGTATTTTGTTTTGAAATCCATTTATCGGATATTAGTCACTGCAGCTTTATTATGCTTACTGTTTGCATGGTATATCTTTTTCTATCACCTCATTTTATCTTGTGTTCATATTTATCTTTAAAATCTCGTTGACTCAGTTTAGTCTCTTTTTTTTTTTTTTGCAGTTTTTGGCTGGGGCTGGGTTTGAACCCGCCACCTCCAGCATATGGGGCTGGTGCCCTACTCCTTTGAGCCACGGGCACCGCTCTTTTGTGTTCATATTTAAATGACGTCTCTTGTGCACAGCATATATATAGTTGGTTCTTTTTGTGTGTGTGCCCTTCTATAATCTCTGTCTTTCATTGGAGTTCTTAATCTATTCATATTTAATATAATTATTGGTAGGGTTGGGTTTGAGTCTACCCTTTGATTTTTCTTTTCTTTGTTACATTTTTTTTTGGAGGGGCAACAGAGACTTGTCTGTTGCTTGAGCTAGAGAGGAGTGGCATCATCAGTCACAGCTCACAGCAACCTCAAACTCATGGGCTCAAGTGATCCTCCTGCCTCAGCCTCCCAAGTAGCTGGGGCTACAGGTGCCTGCCACTGTACCCACCTAATTTTTTTTTCCGTGGCTTGGAAGATTTAATACCATTAAGATGGCAACACTCCCTAAATTGGTCAACAAAATTAACACAATCGTACCCACCTAATTTTTAAATTTTTTGTAGTGATAAGGTTGCTGTGTTGCTCAGGCTGGTCTTAAACTTCTGGCCTCAAACAATCCTTCTAATTTGGCTTCCCAAAGAAGTAGGATTATAGAGCCACTATGCCCAGCCTTTGGTTTTTCTTTTTAAAATAACAGCTATATTGAGACATAATTCATGTCATAAAATTTATCCCTTTAAGCTATAAAATTCAGTAGTTTTTCTTGTATTCATAGAGTTGTGCACCCATCACCACTGTCTAATTTATTTCTTTCTTTATTTTTTGTAGAGACAGAGTCTCGCTTTATCACCCTCGGTAGAGTGCTGTGGTGTTACAGCTCACAGCAGCCTCTAACTCCTGGGCTTAGGCGGTTTTCTTGCCTCAGCCTCCCGAGTAGCTGGGACTACAGGCACCCGCCACAAAGTCCAATTTTTTTTTGTTGCAGTTTGGCTGGGGCCGGGTTCAAACCCACCACGCTCAGTATTTGGAGCTGGTGCCCTACTCACTGAGCCACATGCGCTGCCCTCTACTGTCTAATTTCATATCATTTTTATTATTCCAAAAAGAAACCTCATGCTCACTTGCAGTCACTCCCCGTATTCCCACCAATCTCTAGCCCTAGACAACCACTACTTTGCCTCTCTGTGGATTTACCTATTCTTAATGTTTCACATAAATGAAGTCATATAATATGTGGCCTTTTGTGTCTTGCTTCTTTCACTTAGCATAATGATCCTAAGATTCACCTATGTTATATGCATCAGTGCTTAATTTATTTTTATGGGTGAATATTATTCCATTTATGACCATACAACATTTTTGTTCATGCATTAGATGATGGTGGCTCATGCTTTTAGGAATTTATGGATAATGCTTCTTTGAATATTTGTGTATAGGGTTTTTTTTGTTTGTTTGTTTTGTATGGACATTGGTTTTTAGTTCTGGATATATACCTAGCAGTGGAATTTCTGAGTTATTTGATAACTTCATGTTTAAGTTTTTATCTTAATTATCTTCCCAATGTTGCTGTAACATTTTATATTTCCACCAATAGTGGATGAGCGTTCTAATTTGTCTGTATCCTCACCAACACTTGTTATTATCTGTTTGTTTTATTATATCTACCTTTGGGGCTGTGAAGTGGTATTTCATTGTTTTGATTTGCAATTTTGTGAACATCTTTTCACATGCTTAGCAACCATTTGCAGGTATTCATTGGGGGAAATGTCTCACTTGAATATTTTACTTATTTTTAAATTAGGTTGTCTTTTTATTGTTGAGTACAAATTCTTTATTCTGGCTACAGGTCTCTGGTTAGATATATGATTTGTAATTATTTTCTTGCATTCTGTGAGATGACTGTTTTAAATTTTGATGAAGTCTAGTTTATGTTTCTTCAATCATCACCTGTGCTTCTGGTGTCATTTGTAAAAAAAGTATTGTCTAGGGCGGCTCCTGTGGCTCAGTGGGTAGGGTGCCGACCCCGGCCAAACTGCAACAAAAAAATAGCCGGGTGTTGTGGCAGGTGCCTATAGTCCCAGCTACTCGGGAGGCTGAGGCAAGAGAATCGCCTAAGCCCAGGAGTTGGAGGTTGCTGTGAGCTGTGATGCCACGGCACTGTACCAAGGGTGATAAAATGAGATTCTGTCTCTACAAAAAAAAAAAAAAAGTATTGTCTAATCTCAAGGTTGCAAAGATGTACTCCTGTTTTCTTCGAAGAGTTTTATAATTTTGGCTCTTTTATTTAGGTCTATGATCCATTTTTAGCTACTTTTTGAGTATAGTGTGACTTAGGAGTGTTGCCTGTGGATAGCCAGTTGTCCCAATACCATGTGTTGAAAAGTCTATTCTTTCTTCATTGAATGGTCTTCGTGCCCTTGTTGAAAATCAATTGAACATAAATGTAAGGATTACTTCTGGACTGTCAGTTCTATTCCATTGATCTGTATGTCAGTTTTTAACCCAGTACCATGCTGTGTTAATTAAGGTAGCATGGTGTAAACTTTGAAATTGGAAAGTATGATTCCTGTTTTTTTATTTTTATTTTTTAAGACAAGGTTTCTCTCTGTTGCCCAGGCTGGAGTGCAGTGGTGTCATCATAGCTCATTGCAACCTCAAACTTCTGGTTTGAAGTGATCCTCCTGCCTCAGCCTCCCAGAGTGCTAAGATTACAGATGGAGCCACCACCCTCAGCTAGTCTTCCATCTTGTTCTTTGTTTTGCAAGTTGTCTTACAACTTCTGAGTACCTGGCATTTCCACATGAGTTTTAAGAGCAGCTTGTCAGTTTCTGCACACACACACACACACACACACACACACGTGCACGTGCCAGCTGAGATTCTGATAATGATTGCGTTGAATTGGTAGTCTGGAGAGTGTCAACATCTTAAAAATACAAATATTTAGGGTGGCGCCTGTGGCTCAGTGAGTAGGGCACCGGCCCCATATACCGAGGGTAGCGGGTTCAAACCCAGCCTCGGCCAAACTGCAACCAACAAATAGCCGGGCGTTGTGGCGGGCGCCTGTAATCCCAGCTGCTGGGGAGGCTGAGACAAGAGAATCGCCTAAGCCCAAAAGCTGGAGGTTGTTGTGAGCCATGTGACGTCATGCCACCCTACCGAGGGTGGTAAAGTGAGACTCTGTCTCTACAAAAAAAAAAAAAAAAAAAAAATTTAGATTCAAGGATATGGGTTATTTTTCCATTTATTTGGGTCTTTAATTTCTTTCAATAATATTTTCAGTGTAAGTCTTATACTTCCTTTATTACATTTGTTCATATCTATTCTTTTAGATGCTTTTGTAAGTGGTATTATTTTCTTTTCATTTTTGGAGTGTTCACTGTTAGTACTGCTGATACCATATTTTGCTGTGTAAAATGCACACCCACGTTTTTGGCCCAGACTTTCAGGAAAACACCCGTTTAGAAAGTGGCTGGCTCTGGTTTGGCTGAGACACAGCTTGGGAGAGCTAATGCTCCCCTGGTAAACGTGCAGATGCAGATTGCCCTGCCCTCCCGCAGCTGCCTGCTCTGTGAAAGCTGTCCTTTCCTCTCTGCTGGGAGCCTTTCCCTCCCATCTTATTGGGGCTTGCGGCTGAGATGGCCACATGTGTGGCTGGTGGCACGGGAGCTTCTGAGACTGCTTGCCCTACAGGCAGCCAGGTGGGTCCCTGAGGCCTGCATGGGGCTTCTAGTCCCCTCTGTATAGCCAGGCCTTGGGCCTTGGCCCTTTCCCTGCAAAGTCACGGCCTGCCTCACCAGCCCCACCACTGCCCTCTCCCCTAATCATGGCACTCAGTGGAGGCCACTCCACCCAGCACCTACCACATCCCAGATCCTCCTGGAACGTAACCCCGTGTACCCAGTGGGCCCGGGGACCAGGGTGGGGGCAGTGACACAGTGGTCCCTGGAGGACTGCTGGGCTCCCCTACTCCAAAGCCATACTACCTATGTATATAATAGGCATCCTATTTTTCCCTCAAAAATGTGGGCAAATGTGCACATTATACACAACAAAATATGATACATAGAACAGACACCTTTGTCTTGCTTCTGATTTTAAGGAGAAAACATTCAGCTTTTCACTGTAGAGTATGATGTTAACTGTGGGTTTTTCATAGATATCCTTTGTCACAAGAGGAAGTTGTCATGTTTCTAGTTTGTTGAGTAATGCAAATGGTGTGTTATTGATTAATGTTTTGATATGTTGAACCAACCTTGCATTCTTGGGATGAATTTCAGTTGGTCGTGGCATAGAATATATTTTTATTTTTTGCTGGATTATGCTTACCTACGTTTATAATTGTATGTCTTCCTGATAAATCAATCTTTTTGTTCTAGAATAGCCTGTCTCTAGTAAGAATTTTTGTCTTAAATAGTCTTTTGTTTGATTTTAATATAGCCATTCCAGGTCTCTTTTGGTTACTCTTTGCATGATATGTATTTTTAATCTTTTGACTTGTACTTTGTGTCTTAATATTTTGTTTTTGTCTAATTTTTTTTTTTCCCTATTTCTCCTTTGCTGTCTTTTTTTATGTTAGTTGAATATGTGTGAGAATTCTACTTTAA
This sequence comes from Loris lydekkerianus, assembly GCA_963574355.1. Taxonomy (NCBI): domain Eukaryota; kingdom Metazoa; phylum Chordata; class Mammalia; order Primates; family Lorisidae; genus Loris; species Loris lydekkerianus. The sequence continues at coordinate 74,118 of CAUYPK010060150.1, read as the reverse complement.
TTTTCCTGTTTGCTTTCTTGGTATGGTTTTGGCATTTTAAAAATAGAAAATAAAAGGCTGGGCATAGTGGCTCACGCCTATAATCCTAGCACTTTGGAAGGCCGAGGTGGGTGGATTGCTTGAGCTCATGAGTTAAAGACCAGCCTGAGCAAAAGTGAGACCCTGTCTCTACTAAAATAGAAAAAAAACTGAGACAAGAGGATCACTCGAGCCCAAGAGTTTGAGGTTGCTGTGGGCTATGATGTCACAGCACTCTACCCAGGACAACAGCTTGAGACTCTTTCTCAACAAACAAACAAACAAACAAACAAATGGAAAACAGAGATTATATACATTATTAACTTTTCACAGTCCACATGTAGTTAATAATGTGCTAGTTGGCTGGGCACAGTGTAATTGTAGCACTATGGGAGGCTGAGGCAAGTGGATTGCTTGAGCTCAGAAGTTTGAGATCAGCCTGTGCAAGAGTGAGACCCTGTCTCTACTAAAAATAGAAAAACTAGCTGGGCATGTTGGCAGGCACCAGTCTTGGCCACTTGGGAGACTGAAGCAAGAGGATTGCTTGAGCCACAGAGTTTGAGGTTGCTGTGAGCCTCCATGATAGCACAGCACTCTACCCAGGGTGACAGAGTGAGACTCTCTCTTTAAAAAAAAAAAAGAAAATAGCACCCATAGCTTAGTGGGTAGGGTCACATACACTCAGGCTGGTGGGTTCGAATCCAGCCCCGGCCAGCTAAACAACAATGACAACTACAACAAAAAAATAGCCGGGCATTGTGGGAGGAGCCTATAGTTCCAGCTACTTGGGAGGCTGACACAGAGAATGGCTTAAGCCCAAAAGTTTGAGGTTGCTGTAAGCTGTAATGTCACAGCACTCTACAGAGGATGACAAAGTGAGACTCTGTCTCAAAAAAAAAAGAAGAGCTACTTCACATAAAATATAGAAACCTTGTAACCTCATAGTTCCATATCACACCCCATCTTTTATATTATTATATATATGTTTTACATCTTCACACGGTGTCAACCCGTAAAGACAATGTTAGTTTAAAATATTTATGTGCTTCATAAACAAATTAAGGGGAAAAGTTTTTTTAAAAATCATATTTTTAGGGCAGTGCCGTGGCTCAAAGGAGTAGGGCACTGGCCCCATATACCAGAGATGGTGGGTTCAAACCCGGCCCTGGCCAAAAACTGCCCAAAAAAAAAAAAAAAAATCATTTTTTTAGGCCAGGCATGGTGGGTCATGCCTGTAATCCTAGCACTCTGGAATGCCAAGGTAGGTAGATTGCTTGAGATGGGGAGTTTGAGACCAACCCGAACAAGAGCAAGACCTTGTCCCTACTAAAAATAGAAAAACTAGCTGGGCATTGTGGCAGGTGCCTTATAGTCCCAGCTACTCGGCAGGCTGAGGCAAGAGGATTGGTTGAGCCCAAAAGTTCAAGGTTGCTGTGAACTATGATGCCACCACACTGCCTACGGCAACAGAGTAAGACTCTGTCTCTCACACACATGCACCCTTCGTTCACATTTATTTTTATATTTGCCGTTTCTATTGCTTTACATCCTTTTCTGAGGATTTGAGTTTTCAAGTTGTTTTGGCCTGAAGAAGTTCATTTGGCATTTTTGTATTATAGATCTGTTGGTGATGAATTTTATAGTGTTGTTTTACCTGAAAACGTTTCTATTTCACCTTCATCCTTGAGTGCTATTTTCACTGGATGTAGAATATTGGGTTGATACTGTTTCCTTTCAGTACTTTACAGATGTTCTGTTCTGGCTGTTCTTTCTTTTTTCTTTTGGCTAGGAGTTTCTGATGACAAGTTAGCCCATTAATCACATGATTGTCTCATACATGATGGGTCAGGTTTTTCTTGTTGCTCCTGAGGGTTTATCTTTATCTTTCGCTGTCATCAGCTTGGCTGTGATGTGTCTGGGATGGACTTCTCTGTGTTTATTCTGTTTGATGTTCATCTAACATCTTGTGTCTGCAATTTTGTTTGTCATCAAATTTGGGGAAATTTTAGCTATTGAAGAAATCTTCCAGGTATTTTTCCTTCTTTATTCTCTTTTCCCTTTCCTGCTGGACATTCATTTGATTGATCATATATTATCCAGTAACAGGTCTCTCAGGCTGTGTTAGTTTTTTTTTTTTTCCTCTGAATTCAGTTTACTTTTTTCTTAATCATATCCATTTAGCTCATAAGTCTCTTCATTTAATTTCTTTTATTTCTGAAATTGCACTTTTCAGTTCTAGGATTTCCATTTGGTTCTTTTCTGTTGTTTTCGTTTCTTTGCTGGACCTTCTCATTTCTCTGGTGTAATTTTCATGCATTGAAAACCAGTTTTGTTTCACCTCTTTGAGACTAGTTTTAGCATCCCCTTCAGAATCCTTGGCTATTAGTTCCAGCATCTCAGGGCAGGTACATTTGGTTTTCTTTTCTCTCCAGTGTTATGCATTTTCTTGGTTCTTCTTTTGTCAAATAATTTTGTATTGTGTCCAGGACATTATAGGAGTGAGATGGTGTGGAATAAGAATGCACTTACTTTTCTTTGGTGAGTATTATTTCTTTTTTTTTTTTTCAGCAAGTATTTCCTTGGCAGGCCTTGAATTCCAATTTCCGTTTCTTAGGTGGCAGGTATGGTCTCTGTTTAGATCAGCAGTTCTCAACCTGTGGGTTGCGACCCACAGGAACTGTATTAAAGGGTTGCAGCATTAGGAAGGTTGAGAACCACTGGTTTAGATTGTATCTTGCTGTTACCTGGGCTACTGTGAATCTGTTCTGTGTGGGGGTTGTTCCTCAGTCCTTCAGAGAGAGACAGAGTTTGGGTGGGGTTCCCTCTTTGGCTCCTTTTCTCTCCCCTTCTGTGTTGTCATTTTCTAGCTGTCTCTTTACTGGTTCTGAGGTCAGGAGGACTCTATTTCTTTTCCATGCAAGCTCTACCCCCTCCCTTCTGTGTGTGCCAAGAAGACTGTGTCTAGTGTCAGGGCAGAGGGTGCAGGGATGAGATCTGACCCTGTAGCTCCACTTGTACCTTCCAAAGGCACCTTTTCTCTGTCCACTGCTCTATCAACTCTCTGCCCCCCACCTCCAACACACCTGCTGTGAATTTTGTATGTCCAGTGTTACTAATGGTATTCTGCAAGGGGGTAGGTATCTCATTTGCACCCAGAAGCAGAACTCTCAAACCAGTGCCTTATAGTCTGCCCTTATCAACCATGAAAACCCCTCATTGTCTGCACAGTGGGAAGTTTGTTAACAGAAGATTGATTAATGGGGATCATTAAACTTTGTCAGTGACTCCTTCCCACTGGGTGCCCCTGCCTGTCTCTGCTGGTGGGGCTGCATCTGCTAGGGCAATGGGGTGGGGGGGTCAGCAAGCTTGGGTTTGGGCTCAGGCTTTTCACCATTTATGTGGGGGGGATCCAGAGCAGGTTATTGTTTGGAGGAGGCAGGTCCTCCTCACAGCCTCCTCACAGGTGGGATGAATACACCTTGTAACCCTGTCCCAGAGAGAAGTGCCAATAACCCCTTACTTACTTGCTTTTCCTGGGGCACCAGCTAAGAGCCAGGGCTTGAGTGCAGCACATCAGAAGTTCCAGAAGAACTCAGGGATCCACTTTCCCAGGGCCTGGCAGGCTGAGACCTGGGCAAGGAGGGTATTGCTAGAGTGTGACAATGCCTGTGATGGCAGGGGTGTGGCAGAGAGCCCAGGGTAAGCCTGTCTCCCCACAAAGGTCTAGGTGCTTTTCCAAGTAGAGGTGGGGTGGGGTGGGGTAGGAGGACCTAGGCTTTGGGCAGAAGAGATAGCAAAACAGAAAGCCTGGGCATCAGGAAGGTGGGGGCAGGTGAGCTGGGGCTGAGCATTCAGGGAATCCTGAAGCTGGGTTTGGGGAGAAAGCAGGGGCCAGGGGCCATGGTGTCTATCCCAGGTCTATAAAAGGGAATGGGCTGGGCCAATGATAGACCACCCAGCTCCAAGGATCAGGGTGGACAGGCCGGCTGGGGATTTCCTGTGGGCTTTCCCAGGCCACTGAAAGACCTGCAGCACTGCAGGTGTGGGGCCCACTGCTCCCCTGCCCTGGTCCTCAAGTTTCCACAGTCTCTCCACTCCTGAGGCCTGGGTCCTTGCCCTCCCAGATGGTGCCCTTGGGCTGAGCACTCAGTGCCGTAGAGGAGGGACGGGGGTGGGCACATCGAGTGCTTCTCCGGTCTCTGTTTCCTGCACCCACAGGCAGCAAGGTCCCCTGGGGAAGAGCAGTAGGTCTGCAGCGGTGCAGCTGTGGTGGCAGGAGGCCTGGAGAGCTTGTCCATGAGCTCCTTCTTATTCCTCCCATGTCCAGGCACAGAGTTCGAGTACACGGACTCAGAGAGCGAGGTCAAGGTGTGCAAGCGGTCCCCAGCAGGGCTGCCGCGGCCCCGGAAAGTACTGGGGGAGCCCGGGCCACCTGCGCCTGTGCCTGCGCCCACTGCTCGGGGTCCGTGCCCCGCCAGCCCTGACAAGGCCAAGCTGTCAGTGGAGAAGGGGCGCAAGGCCCGGAAGCTGCGGGGCACCAAGGAGCCGGGCTTCGAGGCGGGGCCCGAGGCCAGCGACGACGACTTGTGGACGCGGCGCCGCAGCGAGCGCATCTTCCTGCACGATGCCTCGGCGGCTGCGCCCGCACCAGCCCACACCGCTCCTGCGCCCCGGACCCGTGCCAAGGGCGGCCCCCTGAGCCCACGCAAGGACGCCAGCCGCGCCAGGGACAGGAAGGACCCCAGGAAGGTAGGGGGCCTCCTGAGATGGGGGCTCGCACACGGGTAGGGCCGGGGCCACACCCCTCACCACCTTGGGACTCAACCATACTCCTGAGACCCACCGGGAGCCCCCACCCCTACCTTCTGAGGTCCTTAACCTCCCAGCTCCCTTAGAATGACACTGCAAAGTGGGAGTAAAACGCCTGGGGGCAGTGATATTGAAGGGCAGCCACTAAAATGTTGAGAAGACCCCTTTGTGGTACTTGTGCTTCTGCTACTGTGGGAACGCACTCATCAGTGAGGGTGCCCTCTTGGGCCCAGTTAGCACCCTGCCTCTCCAGCCATGCTCTGCGTTCTCTGCAGTAACTGCCATGTGCTACGAGACTCTCTGTGGTTTCTGTTGGTGGCAAAGTCACCAGCACTGCTGGTTCTATTGTGGTTTGTGGCCTCCACTCTCACCTGAAGGAAAACCTCATTTCTTTAGAGGTTAAAATGTGAAAATAGAGGTAGGATTTCCCCCCCACCCATATTCACGTAGATCTCTCCAGATTAAGATGTTCCTTTTAAGAACTCCACAATAGTGAGACCTGTTCCCCTTTTAGCAAGGAAGCTAATGGCCCTCATGCCTGTAATCCCAGCACTGTGGGAGGCTGAGGAGGGAGAATTGCTTGAGCTCAGGAGTTTGAGACTCGCCTGAGCAGACTCGCCTGAGCAACAGTGAGCACCCGACTCATGAAAAAAATGGAAAAACCCAGCGGGTGCCACAGCGAGCCTCTGTAATCCCATTGGCTTCCAGAGGCTGAGCAGTGGGGTGCCCATAGCCCGAGCTACCACGCTCACTGCATTCTGCTAAGGGGCATAGGGTGGGACCCTGTCTCAACAACAAAAAAAGGAAACTAATGGCCAGTTGTCACCCCCTTAAGTAGCTGTATTCAGGCTTAGCTAATTTTCTATACAGTATTCTAGCCCAGGTGTCTCTACCTTTAGTCCCTGATACAGGATGAACCCCTAAATAACAATGGCATTCTAGTGAAAATGACAAAAAGGATGAGGCTCACATTTGGTTTCTTGTTGACAGATGGGAGGGAGGAAGGGGCTGTGTATGCAGCCTCCATGGGCACCTTGGACTGGGTTCATCTCTCCCAAAGCTGAAGCTACTTCAGGCTTTTCAGGGTATTAGAGAGCAGGTACCAGAATAAATAACAATAATAATAATAATAATAATAATCCTACCAGGTAACCCATTGTAGGCCCAGACATGTTCAAACTGCTTTACCAGGTATTCATAGGACCATATAATGTAGATTCTTCACATTAATTGCATGTTATAGGTAGCCATGAGAGGACAGGTACCAACCCAAGGTCACATTAGCTAATGATCCCTTGAGCTGGGCTTTGAACCCTTGGGCTTTTAACTACTCAGACACACAGCCTCTTTGGGCCTTCCCAAGGTGGTGTATATATTGTTTTGTTGTGTCTTTTTAAATCGTTTTTTTATAGACAAGGGTCTCACTATGTTGCTTAGGCTGGTCTCCAACTCTTGGGTTCAAGTGATCCTCTTGCCTCAGTCACCCTACTAGCTGGTACTTCAGGTGTGATCTAGTATACCTGGCTCCCAAGATGGCACCTTCTGTTGGAGGCCCTGCCTTCCCATTTCCTGTTGTCTGAGTAGCTGAACACTAGGCCATTAGGGGAACAGACCAAAGGCTCACCCAATCCTGGCCTTTTGATGATGTATCAAGAGACTGGAACAGAATAATCGTTAACAAAGGGAGAATCAAATGCCCAAGGAGATCACCCTACTGCCTGTCACCCTAAGAACAACCACTGCTAATAATATTTTGAGCTGTACTTTGTAATAGTAGCTACCCCTTATCTGTGGGGGATATGGTCCTAGCCTGCCAGTGGACACAGTTCAGTATCAGACCCTATACTGTAAGCACTTAACCATGCAGTGTGACTGCAACTTTTGCAGTTTGAGGTGTGATGGCAAAACTAGATCAGATTTCTTTTTACTACTTCAAAGTTTCACGGAGAGAAGATTCTTAGATCTTAGTAACCTTGGCATATAATTTTTTTTTCTTTCTGTACTTTCTTTCAAGAACTTTAACCTTTTTGCTTAAAGGAAGCCCTATGAGGATTCTCTTTGGCATATCTGAGTTGCTAGCATCACTACTCTTGAACTTTGAGGCCACTATTAGGTAAAATAAAGGTTATAGGAACACAAGCCCAGCAGTACCACAACAGGCAATCTGATAATCAAGATGCCTACTGAGTGAGGTGGGTGCCATGGACTGTGTGGATGCGCTGGACAAAGGGATGAGTCACGTCCCGAACAGGATGCTGCCAGATTTCATCATGATACTCAGAATAGCGTGCAATTTGAAACTTATGAATTGTTTATTTCTAGAATTTTCCATTTAATAGTTTCAGACTGAGGTTGATTGTGGGTAACTGAAACCATAGAAAGTGAAACCTCAGATAAAGGAGGTTTCCTGCTTTTTAAACTTAGTACAGTCTGCATGTTATCATGTGCATGTCTACATGTGATGAATTTTTATCTTTTATTTTATGTCACTATAAAATAATGACATCCCACCATCTGGGTGTCCCATGGTTGGCACCATCTCCTGTCACTGACACTGCTGGCTTGGTGGTTTGGGTGATGATGTATTTTGCCATCATAATCATCAAAGCAATGAACACCTCTGTTTTGTGTACAGAGCTTCTGTCACATTGGAAGTTCTTTTCTTTTCTTTTTTTTTTTTTTGGAAGTTATTTTCTTATTACAAAAAAAAAAAAAAAAAAGTAGAAGTAGGGGTGGCAGGCCCTCCCGGAAATGAGTTTTCTGGTCAAAGAGAAAGAAATAATTATTGGTTTTAAGGATTAGAATAGTAATTTAGAAGATAAAGAAAAGGAAGAAAAGAAAAATCCACTCAGTTTTTTTTTTTTTGGCTGTCATTTCCTTGGCTGGAGAGATATACACCATAAGAGGAACTGTTTAATAACAGATGTTAGAGAGTCTTCAGCCCTAAGATGCTTTGATTTCAGAAATATGAACAAGGTTAAAATGCACATCAGAAACAAGAAAATACAATGTGTGTATATATAAATATTTCCCCCCAAAAGGGGCTTAAACTATATATCTTTTAATCCTAAAATATGTCCTATTTTTTTCCCCTTTTAATGTTGTTTGCTTTGAATCTCATGTTTGATACAAATGTTGTGACTTCTATTGTTGCCTTGGTAACGTTTGCTCATTATTATTATTTTCTGTTTCTTAATTTTCCACCTCCTCTGGCCTTGGTCATGTGTTTCAGTAGTATGCCTTTTAAAAAACATAGTCATATGTTCTGCCCCCAAGCCCCTTAACCTCTGTATTCTACCAGCTATGGTTTCAAGTCCTGCTTTTCACATAAAGTGTCATTATTTCCATTTCCCCGTGCCCTTGGCTCTGGCTCAGAACATGACATTAGCCACTGTAAAAAAAGCATGTCGTGGGACACTGAGGTGGTTTCTGCTTCTTTGCTCTGATAAATAAAGCTGTTCATGATGCGTGTTTTTGTTTTATTTTATTATTTATTTATTTAGAGATAAATAATATCACTTTGTTACCCTCGGTAGAGTGCTGTGGTGTCACAGCTCATAGCAACCTCCAGTTCTTGGGCTTAGGCGATTCTCTTGCCTCAGCCTCCCAAATAGCTGGGACTACAGGCGTCCGCCACAACACCTGGCTATTTTTGTTGTTGTTGCAGTTTGGCTGGGGCCGGGTTCAAACCCGCCACCCTCCATATATGGGGCCAGCACCCTACTCACTGAGCCACAGGTGCCGCTTATGATGCCTGTTTTTAAAATGTTTGGCCAGTTTCCCCTCCACGAGTGAGGAGAAGAGCACACCTGTCTCTGTGCTGGAGAGACCTTTGAGCTGGGCTGTGTAGGTCTCTCTCTTCACTGCTGAGGCCAGGGCTATTGTGGAATTCCAACAGTGACTCAGGCCAATCAGCTTTCGTTGCTCCTTCTGGGAATATATTCTATAGAAGTAATTGCTAAGGTTGTTTTGTTTTGTTTTTGTGGAGTCACTTGAAAGAATGAAAATATGGAGACAGCCTACATCCTATTGTGGGGGCAGGTGAAGGAATTACTATTCCTCCATGCTGTGGCTCAATGAGCAGCTGTTATAAAACAAAAACTAAGTTACCTCTATGTAGCTCAGTTACATTGAGGGGAAATGTTGCAAAGCAGGAGTTATGGTAAATTCTCCCTTGTGTTTACAAATAATACTATATGTATGCACATGTGTCTGCATAACCTTGGTGTTTACATGGTCGTATGTGCTTGTGGGAAGTTCTGGAAGGATGCACCGTGCTGTGACTAGTGGCTGCCTCCATGTGGCTGGTAGCAGGGTGGGTGGAGAGGAACTCATACATGTGTGTACTTCAGTGTTATCTTTTTTGAGGGCAACAAATAATACATAGTAGTAATAAAGTAATTAAGATTAAAAACAAAAACACGTTTGGGGGGGCGTTTCATTCCTCCAGGGAGGGACACACTCGGGGTCACACAGAACGTGGGGGGCAAGTTCAAGGGTCCTGTGTCCCCTAGCTCTGCAGGTGAGGCGGGGCTTTGCCTGCCCTCTGAGGGTTGCCTTCTGTTGCTTCCTCCTCCAGAAGAAGAAAGGGAAGGAGGCCAGTCCGGGAGCTGCACTGCCAACGTCCCGTACTCCTGCCCTGCCCACTGAGGCCAGGGCCCCTCACGCCAGCTCCCTGGCCACTGCCAAGAGGAATAAGGCCAAAGCCAAAGGGAAAGAAGTGAAGAAGGAGGTGAGACTTGCGCTCGGGTGGGACACCGTGAGGAAGTGCTGAGTCTGGGCCCAGGACCCAGGCAGGAATGTTGTACTCCAAGTTTACCGTGCCTCTTTCCATGCTCCTGAGGCCAGGGTGCAGCCTCTGCCTGCCATTTTGTGCTTACCCTCCCTATAGCTGAGGCTCAGGAAAGTGAGGTGATGTGGCTGCAGTCCGCATGCCCTGAGGATAATGAGATATGTGGAACTTGGACCCTGTCCACAGGAGGCATCACCTTAGCAGGGGTGGGGAACACATGACTGGTGACTGTAAGACCTGTCAGGCCAGGGGACAAGAGCCCCCAGCTCAGCTCCAGGTCTCCCAGGGGCCTTCCCAAAAGCATGGATGAACTTTTTTGCTCTGTTGGCAGGCAGAGATATGCCTCACTATACCTGTTCCCCACACCTGCCAGTCTCTGTGCAGGTGTTTTTCCTCAAATCCATTGTGCCTGGCTGGAGATGCTGCCTCCATTCTTCTAAGGAGGAAAGTGAGGCGTCTGTCGCAGTGACAAACCTAAGTATTGTACTAAGAAGCACTGAATACTAAGTACTGAGCTGAGTATATGTAGGCCCTGGCCAATCAGGTTCCAGATCCATTTCATCCTCCCTCTGGCCTCTAGGATGCACCCAGCTGGGACCCCTGCTATGCACATGTCAGATGCCCCTGGGGCCTGACTATGACGCTGGGTTTCCCCGGAGGTTCCCCTGTGTCATGTCCTGAGCTACTTTTCTGCCGTGCTCTGTTGCCAGAACCGGGGAAAGGGGGGTGCTGTGAGCAAGCTGATGGAGAGCATGGCAGCTGAGGAGGACTTTGAGCCCAACCAGGACTCAAGCTTCTCTGAGGATGAACACCTGCCACGTGGTGGGGCCGTGGAGCGGCCGCTTACTCCAGGTGAGTGGCCATGATGTGTGTCAGGAGGGACTAAGCTACCAGAGAGATGTGAGCAGGGAATAGTGTGTGCTAAGACCCTGAGGTCTGTGGAAAGGAGGCCAGTTTGGCTCTAGCTTGGAGAGCTGGGGAGGACAATAGCCTTAGGGCCAGGGAAGAGGTAGAGGCTGAGTCTTATGGGCCTAGGGAAGGAGTTGGGTGTTTACCCTAAGGAAAATAAGAAGCTCTCCAAGGTGATAAGTGGGAGAGCCATGTGGTCAGGTTGGTTTTAAAGTGAGCTGCCTAACTGCTGGGCAGAGTGGATTAGAGGCCCCAGGGGTGGCTGGGAGTCTAATTAGGAGGCTGTCACCATCCAGAGGAGAGCTGGTAGTGACTGGCTTCTTGTGAGCAGCAGGGAGGAGACCAGCACATTGGGAAGGAGTGTAGGTGTGATGGGGGTGTGTGTGTGCAGGGGGAGGAGGGGAAGGGTGAAGACTAGAGATGAGTTGGGAGCTGTCCCTGAGACCAGGATCATGGGGTCACCTGCCAGGCTTTGCTACCTGGAGTTTGGGGTCCCTGGAAGACATCTGGGGAGGTCATGTCCAAGAGGCACTTGGACGCAGGGTATGATGCATAGGGAGGCAGAGTGAGAGAAGGGTTGTGGCCTGAGGTGTGTCTGTCACCTGATATCAGCTAGTCTCAGGGCTACTGGGTGGCTATGCTGACCCTAGTGGGGCTCGGCTGACCTGGGTCTGCATCCTCTTTCCATGTGCCTTTTGTGTGCTGGACCTGTAGTCTCTAGTGATGCTGCCAGAGGCTCTCAAGGGGAGGTGAGGGCCAGTGAACCTCTTAAGGCCAAGACCTTTGACCCCTGCCACCCTGGAGAGTCACACAGCTAAGCCCAGCAGCAGTGTTTGAGATCCATGAAGCCCCACATGTGTGTGGGCAGCAATGCAGTTGGCCTGGCATCTCACCTGCCCAATGAGCTGTCCAGGTTTATCAATAATGATCTGGATGGGTAGGGCTTGTGTTGAAGGCTCCGTTGAGAAGGAGCAGAAGAAGAATGAGGCAGGCCTCCAGGGAGGGAGGGGCTGCAGGGCGCAGGTGAATGCTTCATTTCTACCAGGAGGAGAAGTGTATGGAACCTCTGGAGGGTGGTCTGGGCTGTGGTAGGGGTGCTGGTGTTTTTGGGGTATGTGGCCCAGGTGAGAGTGGGGGGTGTGCATTGATGACAGAGAGCTGTCCGTGTGGCACAGAGGGCTTTGGTCTTTGGGGTGGGGATGGATGAGAATCAGTCAGAGGGGGCAGGACCGAGTGCCGCCAGCCCACCCAGAGCCCCATTCCTGCCCTCTGGCAGCCCCTCGCTCCTGTGTCATCGACAAGGATGAACTAAAGGATGGCCTGCGAGTGCTCATCCCCATGGACGACAAGCTGCTGTATGCTGGGCACGTGCACACAGTGCACTCGCCGGACATGTGAGTAGTTAGTGGCTGGTCTTGCAGAGCCCACTGCTCCCCTGCTCTCCAGGCTGTGGCTTCCCCTCACTGTGGGGGAGGGGTGTGACGGGCTCAGGGCAGATCAGCAGGCTCTGCCTGAGTTGGCTGAGAAAGCGTGTCAGCCTCTCTGGGGATCTGCCCTGGGCCACCCTCGTGTTCTGCAGCCTGCTGGTTACACAGGTGAGGAGACCAAGCTCAGGAGGGGGAGTATTTGGCCCATGCTCACAAAGCAGTCATTAAACCTTTGAGTCCTGTTGCCACATCCCAGTGGCCTGAGGGCAGAACTGGCAGTGGTGGGGCTGGGGTCCCTCTGGGGAAGTCTCCAGCCTCTCCCCCTCATGGCACATTTGCCTGGCCTCATAGATACCGTGTGGTGGTGGAGGGTGAGCGTGGCAACCGGCCCCACATCTACTGTCTGGAGCAGTTGCTGCAAGAGGCGGTGAGATGGGGGTGGGGCCCCTGGAGGCTGGGAGTCAGGGTGCCTACAGTTATGTGCCTGGCGCTAAATCCCATGCTCTCCCAGATCATCGATGTGAGGCCAGCCTCTGCTCGCTTCCTGCCACAAGGGACCAGGATTGCAGCCTACTGGAGCCAGCAGTACCGCTGTCTCTACCCAGGCACTGTGGTCCGAGGTGAGATGTGTCTTCCTCTTGCCCTCCCCAGCCTAACCCTTTCTCTTAATGTGTCAACATGGAACTCTCACTGGCTTACTCGTAAAGACCTGTGGGAGCCCTCAGGTATGGTTGGATATAGGTGCCGTTCAAGCAGTGTCTTCCAGACTCAGGCCTTCAGTATCTGTCAGCAGTGCTGTCACCTGTGCTGGCTTCACACTAGTTCTTTAGGGACTGTACTTTACTAGCTTAACGAATCTGTTCATTGGAGAATTTCTTGCTCACCGGGTTTTACCCCCATAAGCTTTAGGGTGAACTGACTTGGGCTGCATGGTTTTCATTTGAGCTACCACCGTTAAGTCTGATAAGCCAAGTCTGGGTCATATTCTCACACCTGATGCTGAGGAATGAGGTTGGCTTCCTTTTCCACATGGACTGAGAGGGATGGGGAAAGGGGGCTTCCCCAGGAAAGGTGGAATGTTGTTAGCAGAGTAAGAGAATGGAAGCTGGGCAGACAAAATAATAGGTACTCCAGATGAGATAAGTATGGATATCAGACAGACAAAAGGCAGGTACTAAAATGATCCACCTCTTGTTATCGCAAAACAACACATCTGGGAGATGGGGGTGTGGATGTTGGTTAGACCAAAAAAAAAAAAACAAAAAACAACCACGTGCGAAATACCTCCCACCCCTTGGCTGCCATGCAGACATATCCTGAAGATGTAAATGGATACTGGAGTGGCAAAGTAATAGATGTCGGAATCAAAGGAGCTCAGTCTGGAAAGATTTATTTTTTTCATCTATTAGACTCTGATTTATCATTGAAACTCTGAAAGTCCCATTAATATGGTACAGTCTGTCTTGGATTCATATTTCTGGGAATTTTCTGCCCCCTCTATTGTGAGGGTTGGCTCCGTTGTAGGCCTGTGTCATTCTTGGATTCTTAGATCTGCTCCCATCGTTCTGCAACCTCTTTGTCTCTCCCCTGTGTTGCATCACTTGTCTTTCTCTTGGTTCATGGTCATTTTAGCTCATTTTAGCAGAGGATCTTTCAGTAGCTTTCTAAAGAGGGGCCATGGGAGGTGAATTTCTCAAGTCTTTGCACATCTGTAATCTCTTTATTCTACCCATATTCCTTGCAGATGGTTGAGCTGGATGTAAATTCTAGATCAGAAATGTCCTCTAAGCATTTCAAGGTCCATTGTTCCATTTTTCTCGAGCTTCCAATGTCATTTGAGAAGTGCCATGTTGATACCCAGATGTGTTTTCTTCTTCTCTGGAAAGTTTTAGGATTTTCTCATTATCCCTGGATCTGGAATTCGTTGTGGTTTTGTGTGTGTGTATATTTTCGTCATGGTGAGAAGGGGAGCTTTGATTCCAAAGCAATGTCCTTTAGTCCTGGAAGCATTGTGTGTATCGTGTACTGTGTGGATAATGTTCCTTGTGCATTTCATCTGTTTTTCCTGGAACTTACGTTGGTCTGGTAGCCCTGCATGTTTGAATTTTTATTTCTATTATTGTCTATTTCCTTACTTGTCCAAGTTCCTAGGAGATTTCCTCTACTATCTTATAACCCCTTCTGTTTCTTGAATTTAAAAAATTTCTCCCAGCTGGGTGTGCTGGCTCACACCTGTAATCTTAGCACTCTAGCAGGCGGAGGCGGGTGGATTGCTCGAGCTCCTCATGGGTTTGAGACCAGCCTGAGCAAGAGCGAGACCCAATCTCTACTAAAACTAGAAAAAACTGAGGCAAGAGGATTGCTTGAGCTCAAGAGTTGGACATTGCTGTCAGCTATGATGATGCCATGACACTCTACCAGCTTGAGACTGTCTCTTAAAAAAAAAAAAAAAAAAGCAAAAATTCTATCATTTAAAAAATTCTTGAAGTCTTCTTTATCCTCTGAATATTCCTTTAAAAAAAAAAAACCAACTTTGTTTTGTCAACACATTATTTTTTTTTAATTTTTTCAGAGGATCTTTTTTTTTATGTTAGATTTTGTGAGCTCCCTGTGTCTTTTGGGTCCCCCTATTTTTTTCACTGGAGACTCTTATATGTTTGGTGACCCTTAGTGAAGAGAGACATCAAGGAGCTGATGGGAAGCTCTGTGCATGAGTGAGCCCTTGTCACAGCAGTGGGTAGGAAGGAGTGTTTTGTTAGGAAGCCCCCAAATACCTGCACAAGAAGGTCTTTTCAGCTGGGTGGATTGCTTGTGTCCTTGGGGACAGAGGCTTAGTATCTGGCACTGTGGAGGGGTCTGGGGTGCTGCCCTTCAGTGTGTGGACTTGCCTATTAATCCCTAGTTTTGGTGTGGGGCCTACCTGCCTTCCCCACCTGTGCCTAGCATCCTTCATTTGGAGCCTCTCTGTAGGGGTGGCCTTGCAGCCCTCTGCCTGTTCAGTGTCGGGGTCCCCATGCCCCTGCTTCCAGAGGTGCCCGTTGCCTCCTGGGCCGAGCCTCGGCAGGGTTCTCTTGAGAAAACTACTTCCTTCTCATTGGCATTGCCTCTTTCCAGAAGACCAAAGTCATCTCCTTCATGTCCATCCGTATGTCCTGATGTCTATCTTAATCCCACCCATCCCTGTGTCCTTCAGGGCTGATGTTCTTCCTTTATTGCTGTTTCTAGGAATGTATTGGGCATGGGTGGGCACAGGTGTGTGTGATCCGCTGTCAATCCCAAAGGAAGCTTTAAGTGGGACAGCCAGCACTCTTGTCCTGACTGTCTGGCTCTGAAGATCACATTTTGCACCACTGTATACCTACCACCAGTGTCCCACTGCTGTGCCTTAGAGATCAGGGCTATTTATGGGCTGGTTTCTGCTGCCCACCTCACCTGGGAGGATGTGCCTGCCCTCATCAGAGTGCCTGTCCTGACCTCCCACTCCTCCAACAGGGTTACTGGACCTGGAGGATGATGGGGACCTGATCACTGTGGAGTTTGATGATGGAGACACAGGGAGGATCCCCCTTTCCCATATCCGCCTTCTGCCTCCCGACTATAAGATCCAGTGTGAGTGACGGGCATGACACAAGGGTTCTTGCTGCTGCCCCCACCCCCAAGGCCCTCATCTTACGAGCTCAACTATGGGGACCCACAAGGGATGGGAATGGCAGAAACCATGAGTGGAGCTCCCAGAATGGGACTGGGGAGAGGGGATCTCAGCCCTGTCAGGTCTTGCACCCTGTGGCCCATGCAAGCAGCTACAGGACTTGGGAGACTGACTGAGGTTGGTCATGGGCAATTCCAAGCCCCAAGTAGCCACAGCGGTGTGGAATTCTTGCCTCAGCCCCATAAGGCTGGTGCTGCCATCCTCTTTGACTGCTCAGTCAAGGATGGGCTTCCAGGTGGTTAATGATTTTCCCACCCTAAGACAGAGGCAGGGACTTGGACTCAGCACTGCTTGAATTCCTGGGGTTAACATCAGTGGTTTTAAACATCCTAAGTAAGATGGGGAGCTCCCTGAGAACAGCCACACAGCATCGTCTGCAGAAACCAGGCCTGAGCCACTGTGCTACGCCCTGCAGGTGCTGAGCCGTCCCCAGCCCTCTTGGTGCCGAGCGCCAAGCGCCGCAGCCGGAAGACCAGCAAAGACACTGGAGAAGGCAAAGACGGGAATACAGCAGGGTCTGAGGAGCCAGGAGCCAAGGCCCGAGGGCGAGGGCGGAAACCCAGCACTAAGGCCAAGGGTGGTAGGTTGGCCCAGCCCCTGCCTGTGTCGTCTTGTGAGGGACCACAAGTAACCACACCCTGTCTTCCTAAGAGCCCTGCCCCACAGGGAAGTACTGAACAGTTGACACATGAGGAACTGGAGGCAGAGATAAGCAGGATCTGTATTCAACCTGAGTGTGTTTCACTCCAGAATCCAGAGAAAAGTGCTTTGGGCTGAAGGCCGAAGCGAAAGAGTACCCACTTGGGGCAGCACAACGTAGATGGCTGTTATAGAGAGCCACCCAGGGCCAGGGAGGGCACTGGGCCAGGTCCCTGCAGGACACGGCACAACTAGGATTGAGGCCCAGGCTTCCCAGTGCGGGCTAAGGCTGGTCTCTTGCCAGGATGGCAGCCTCCCCTTCCTCAGCCTTGCATCTATTTTCTTTTTTTCTTTTCTAGACAGAGCTTCAGTTCTGGAGGAAGCAGGCTCAAAAGATGAGGTCCCCAGTACCCCCTTGGCCCTGGAGCCAAGCAATACCCCAGGCTCCAAGAAGAGCCCCCAAGAGCCCGCAGATAAGCGGACCAAAGTCCCCAAGGCCCGCCTGACTGCCCCCCAACCCAGCCTTGCACCACCCACCTTCACCAGTGGCCCTGCTCCCGAGCCCTTTGGGGAGCTGCCGGCCCCCGCTGCCCCCCTCATTACCATGCCTGCTACCCGTCCCAAGCCCAAGAAGGCACGAGCTGCTGAGGAGTCAGGTGCCAAGGGCCCTCGCAGGCCGGGGGAGGAGGCTGAGCTACTTGTCAAACTGGACCATGAGGGGGTCACATCACCCAAAAGCAAGAAGGCCAAAGAGGCCTTGCTGCTCCGTGAGGACCCAGGGGCTGGAGGCTGGCAGGAACCCAAGGGCCTGCTGAGCCTGGGTGGCTACCCTCCAGCTACGGGCAACAACGAGCCTAAAACAGCCTGGCCCAAGGCTGCAGATGGGGATCTGGCCCAGGAACCCGGGCCGGGGCTCACGTTTGAGGACTCTGGGAACCCCAAGAGCCCAGATAAGGCCCAGGCGGAGCAGGACGGGGCTGAGGAGTCAGAGAGCGGCAGTAGCAGCAGCAGCAGCAGCAGCAGCAGCAGCAGCAGCAGCAGCAGCAGTAGCAGCAGCGGTTCGGAGACGGAAGGCGAGGAAGATGGCGACAAGAGCGGGGAGGGAAGCCGTGGTGCCGGGGGCCGCAACTGCAGCGCTTCCAGCTCCAGGGCATCCTCCCCTGCCTCCTCCTCTTCCTCCTCTTCCTCCTCATCCTCTTCTTCCTCTTCTTCCTCCTCCTCATCATCTTCCTCATCATCCTCTTCATCCTCTTCCTCCTCTTCCTCGTCCTCCTCTTCCTCCTCCTCTTCCTCTTCCTCTTCATCATCATCATCATCCTCCTCCACCACAGATGAAGACTCCTCCTGCAGCTCAGATGATGAGGCAGCTCCCGCAGCGGCAGCTGGGCCCTCCACCCCTCCTGCGCTTCCCACCAAGGCCCCTAAACAGGCCAGCAAGGCGCGCTCCTCAGCCCACTCCCCGGGCAAGAAGGCAGCCGCACCACAGCCCCAGGCACCCCCGCCCCAGCCCCCACAGCCACTACAGCCCAAAGCTCAGGCTGGGGCCAAGAGCCGACCTAAGAAGAGAGAGGGTGTCCACCTCCCCACTACCAAGGAGCTGGCCAAGCGGCAGCGTCTTCCATCAGTGGAGAACCGACCCAAGATTGCTGCCTTCCTGCCAGCCCGGCAACTCTGGAAGTGGTTCGGCAAACCCACACAGGTAGCCAGGCCTTTTCTTTCTCTGGTGGGCTGATTACTCCATGCTGGGCCCTCCCTGCTCCTCATAACTGCTTAGCAGACCCAGAGTGGAGGGCAGGTGTCCCATTTTATTGAAGGGTACTCTGTTCCAGAGTACTTAAGGCCACACAGTCTGACTCCAAAGCTGTGTCCTTCACAGAGCAGCCCTACCCTCTAAGCCCAGAACCCAAATGATAGGTACGTGTAAGGACCAACCTGGACCCCAACCTCAGGGGTCAGGGTCACATGAAAGGGTCTTTCCAGACTGGTTGCAGTCCCTTTGTTTCTAGCCACTCTTCACCTTCAAGTGGCAGCATGCTCAAGGCTCTTGGCTAATAGTGTGACAGTGTCAGCAGAAGGCCAGGGCCAGGTCATGTACCCACCTCTGAGCTAATCAGCATAGCCTAGAAAACAAAGTTCTGTTTGGCAGGTCTGGATTCTGTGTCCACCCTACAGGAAGGGGTAGATTGCCCAGGAGGAGCCTTCCCAGCCTGCCCTGTGGCTGTCTGCCACCCACATGCACACATGAATACACTCTTACATGCACATGCTCACACATGCACATATATGTATGCCCACCAACAATGCAGGCATTGATGGATGCACGCATACCAATGTGCACATATACAGTGCACACGTGTAAGTATGTACAGGTGTTCATGCATACACATGCACACTCTTACATGTACATGCTCACACATGCATATATATGTATGCCCACCAACAATACAGGCATTGGCACATGGATGCATGCATGCCAATGTGCACATATACAGTGCACACGTGTAAGTATGTACAGGTGTTCATGCATACACATGCACTTCTCATTGAATGATATTGGTCGTAGCTATTCCGGAAGCTTCCATGTGGAGAATGGGAACATCCCCATGGTCACCAGTCCATTCGCCACACCTGGGCAAGAGACTACTGGCTGGACAAATGTGGGGGGTTATCCAAGTCTGCAGGTTGGGTGGCCTGGGTTTTGCACGTAGCGTTGGTCTTCCCAGAGTAGGTGGAGTGGGCTGTGAGGAGATGGCACCACTGGGTTTGTGCCTGTCTAGGGCCCCATTCTCACCAGGGCATGTTGACAAGTTGGGGTTGATGGTGATAGGTTTGGGTGTCTCTGGCAACACACTTCTCTTTTATTTATTTTTTGAGAAAGAGCCTTATTTTGTCACCCTGAGTAGAGTGATACTGCATCACAGCTCATAGCAACCTCAAATTCCTGGGCTTAAGTGATTCTCTTGCCTCAGCCTCCCGAGTAGCTGGGACTATAGGCATCTGCCACAATGCCCGGCTATTTTTAGAGACGAGGTCTCGCTCTGGCTCAGGCTGGTCTCGAACCTGTGAGCACAGGCAATCCACCCTCCTCAGCCTCCCAAGTGCTGGGATTACAGGAGTGAACCACCACGCCTGGCCTTGCCAACATACTTTTTAAAAGCTTGAGAAGCTTCTGGCATATCTGCCCTGCCTCAGAGGAATACTCTTAATGGGTTCTGGTAATTTTTGTTCTTACCACAGGTTTTCAGGCCCTGCCCTTTGCTACCCATGGGTGGCTGGAAAACCCCATAGTGGGAAGACAGGTCCATCTGCCCTGTGCTGCTCCTCACTGGAGGGGCTGTCTGGAGTGGGCTGTTTTCTCCTTTCAGACAGAGGGTACAGCCACTTGAGCTGCGACTCTGGTTTTCTTACTGATCCCTCTTCCTTATGGGTACTTGCTTGAATTTGAGGTCCTTGTGCAGCTCAGGATTATCTGACTTGATGGCTACAGGCTGAAAAAAACCCTGGGAACAGGGTGGTGGCAGGCGGAGGGCGGGGGGGTGGTATGCCACAACTGAAAGGCCCGACCTGAGCTTGGAACTTACCATCCCTCCTGCCATGAACATAGTTCTTCTATGCCTTGAGCCAAAGAGAGTTTGAGTTCACAGAATACACATCAGAAATTAATGTTGTGACTACTGAAAGGTCAGTCACTACCAGGGATCCAGCAGATTAAAGGTAGAAAGGGGACAGCGGGATAGGGTACGAAGCCAGCATGATGTTTATTCCCCTGCTCTGGCAAAACATCTGACTTCAGTCTGGCAGTGATATAAGAAGGGAAAAGGAGGTTGTAGAATTTAGTTTGAGGTGGGAATATGCTGGTTCTGTGGGAGCCATAGCTTTGCTCAGTCTGGTTTTTAGAGGAGTTTCTCCCTAGGATGGTGACAGTGGAGCCAGGCATACTCAAAGAGCTCCTGGGGCACTTTGGGAAGTGTTTGTTGAGTGAATAAATGAAACTCCCAACACAGCAGGGGGCCGGGGCAGGGCTAGGTCCTGTAGGTGCTGGGCACTCAGTGGGAGGCAGTGCCTGGGGTTTAAAGTCCTTCCAGGGACAGACCTTAGCCCAGGCCTGGGCGGTGGGAGGATGTGTGTGATCCCCTTACTCCTCATTAGGCCACATTGGGGGACTGACTCGCACTGGACCCCCATGAGGACATTGTGGCATCTGTCTGCCCTTTTTCATCTCCCCTTTCCTATGGCCCTTCCTGTTTCTCCTGGGAACCCTTCCAGATAAGTCCCTCTCATCCCAAGTCCTCACCTTAGTGTCTGTTCCTAGGACAGAGATCCTCTTTTAACTTAAGAAGCCCAGTGAGTAGAGTGATCTCACCCAAGGGCTGCACAGTGAGTCACAGGGGCCCTTGAATGACACTTGGCTTTGTGATGGCCCCAGAATCTGCCACATGAGGCCAAGACTGTGTGCACCACCCTGTGCTCTGGCCCTGCACCATAGTGGGTGGCCCTGGGCAGTAGCCATGGCAACACACACACCTGTCTCAGCTTCGTTTTCCCTGCTGACAAAATGAGGTTGCAGCAGGCTGACTCTTGTCTCACAGGGTGGTGGCAGGACCCAGTGAGGAGTGTGGAAGGTGCCAAGGGGCAAAGGACCCCATGCACAATAGGCAGGGGTGGCAGGAACATCTGCACTTTTAGTGGTGCCGTGGCTGTTCTACAGAGTTAAAAGTCTCTTCTAGCTGCAGTATCCTTGGTTTAAATGCAGTCCTTTTTTGAGACTTAGCAATATGAGATGGAAGAGGGGTGTCCCCAGTTAGAGCAAGACAAGGAGCTCCCTCCCCTCTGCCACCTTCTGCAGAAGTCCTGAATTGACAGTGGTTGACTTAGAGGCTGAGGGCTGGGGAGGTGGGGGGCTGGGGCAGATAGGACCTGGGCCTAGCCCGTGCCCTCATGACCTGAGTCATACCCCCGCAGCGTCGAGGCATGAAGGGCAAGGCCCGCAAGCTCTTCTACAAGGCCATTGTGCGCGGCAAGGAGCTGATCCGTATTGGGGACTGCGCTGTGTTCCTGTCAGCTGGCCGCCCTAACCTGCCCTACATTGGCCGCATCCAGAGCATGTGGGAGTCGTGGGGCAACAACATGGTGGTCCGTGTCAAGTGGTTCTACCACCCCGAGGAGACCAGCCCTGGCAAGCAGTTCCACGAGGGCCAGGTGAGCCCATGGGCCAACTATGTCACCCCTGCTCCCCCACCTGGGTCCACACAGTATTGGCAGATGGATGCCTGGGGCACTGTTTAGTCTGCCCGGTGGTGGCAGCCCTGGGAAGGCCCCTGAAGCAGCACCTCTTGTCCCCTACACAGCACTGGGACCAGAAGTCTGGCCGCAGCCTCCCTGCTGCCCTGCGGGTCTCCAGCCAGAGGAAGGACTTCATGGAGGTAGGCAGGCACAGGTGGCTCAGGAATGGCTGTCACCTCCCGGACGCTCATGCTTTGGTGGCTCTGCCTCCATGGCCGCCTTCAATCTCTGGCCTTTTGTCTCCGCCACTTTGCGCTGCCTGGCTCCTGTTCCCTGTCTCTCCTGTCTCTGCGTCTGT
The DNA here is from genome assembly GCA_963574355.1 of Loris lydekkerianus. Classification (NCBI taxonomy): domain Eukaryota; kingdom Metazoa; phylum Chordata; class Mammalia; order Primates; family Lorisidae; genus Loris; species Loris lydekkerianus. The sequence continues at coordinate 52,234 of CAUYPK010060150.1, read as the reverse complement.
GTGTGTGCCTCTCAGTCTCAGTCTCTATTCTCACCTTCAGCTTCGCTCTCTTACAGTTTCTGGATCTTTCCCTTATCTCTGTCTCTCAGTCTCGGGGTGTTTCTGTGTGTTGCTCTCTTTGTCTCTGCCTCCTGTGGTCTTTGGGTCTTTCTCAGTATCTGGCCCCTCTGGCCTGGGAGGGCGGCCCTGCCCTGCTCATCCTGACACCCTGCTCGTGCCCACAGCGTGCCCTGTACCAGTCCTCACACGTGGATGAGAATGACGTGCAGACGGTATCGCACAAGTGCCTGGTGGTGGGCCTGGAACAGTATGAGCAGATGCTCAAGACCAAGAAGTACCAGGACAGCGAGGGCCTGTACTACCTCGCGGGCACCTATGAGCCCACCACGGGCATGATTTTCTCCACAGACGGCGTGCCCGTGCTCTGCTGAGCCCGAGGCTGCCTTGTGCCCTGGGGGCCAACAGAGCCCTCACCACTGCCACAGCGCAGGGACCACGTGCGTTGAGTGCATGCAAGTGTGCCCGTGGGCATGTGCATGGGGCCAGGTGTGACGTGGACGCCTCGGGCGAGTGTGAGTGTGTACATGTGTGTGCCCGTATGCATGCACGTTTGTGCACACATGTGCACACATCTCAGCCCCACTCTCCTAATCCCTCAGTGCCCCCAGGACAGGGGCTCCTCTCAGCTATCAGGGTATGGCTTTGCTGTCCCCCTCAGGGTGGTCCCTGCCAGGACTGGCCTCAGGCCTCCGGTCCAGCACCTTGTAAGCACTTGGCCAGGCACCCCTAGGCCCAAGCAGACTGGGGGTTTGGTGGCGAGGGGGCTTCCAAGCAACCAAACTGACATTCACTCTGGGGTTCCTGGCACCCATGGCATGGAGCATACCCCAAGATCTCCCCCTGTGGGATGGGGCGGTCCAGCGCCAGCTAGCCTCACCCATTGTGCCAGGCCTGCTCTGGGCACCTTTCCTGGCTGGCCCCACCCTCTCAGGATGGTCTGGACTTAGGGAACAGCTGGGCAAGGGTGGAGCCCAGGAGCATCACACGGTGCCAGGTGGAGGGGGCGACATGCTCCAAGGTCCAGCAAGGGCCCCCTCGGCCCAGAGCCTCACACTACAGAAAACCCCAATGGTGCTGAATCCTCGCCGGCCATGCCCGGCCCCTCCCCGCCCAGGAGGGAGGTGGCAGTTCTTAATCTGTACAGTTTTATTGTACCAAGAGAGACTCGCCCCGCCCCTGTATCATAAGCCTTTAAATGGAGTCAACTTTTTAATTATATATATAAAGATAAATATATATAAATATATATAAATATAAACTTTTTAAAACTGTGAAAAATAGTTATGAAATTATAAAAAAAGCGAACACATTCTGACGTGCAGAATATTATTTTTTATTTCCTGTTAGATTGTGAGTGTCTAGCACCCAGCTTCACCGGCCTCCTCAGCCCCCAGCACACACACCCCCGCAGCCCAAGGGTGCCGTACTTGCCCCCAGGACTAAGAATGAGTTAGGGAGAGAGACAGCAGACTGAGCAAGGGACAGGGAGGGAGCCACCCCAACCTAAGGTCCTGCTCAGGCCCAAGAAAGCACTTAACCAGCCTCCGAGCCTTCCGGGGAAAGGGAGGCTTCATCCAGACAATCTTGAGGGAAGGAAAAGCCAGACTTTGGTTTTGTTTTTGGGGGGAATTATTGTTTTCCTTTTTTTTATTTTTTTTTTTTAAGTTTCTTTTGGAATTTTGTTTGTTGGCAAATTCTGTGTGATCTTTTTCATAAAAAAAAAAAAAAAAGAAAAGAAAAGAAAAAGATTTAATTGGAAAAATACCATTGTTCGGAGTGGTTTATTTCAGGGGCTGGTGTAGGAGTGGCGGTCGGGGTAGCCTACCGTCAGGGCACTGTTGGGCCGAGGGAGGTTGGAAGTTAGGTGCCATGTAAATCTAAGCTAATTTGCATGATGGAATTAAAAGTTAAGTATCTCGATTGAGATAGCCACATGTCCCATGTCCGAAAGGGGAGAACGTGTACAGAAGTTCTCGTCAGGGCGGGGTTAGGGGGCTTTTGCTCCTCCTCCTTTCTTTATGATGCAGAGTTCAGCAATTCTGGCCATGCCCATCCCTGAAGACCGTGAGGCTGATGGTCAGGTGGCCCTGAGCCCTCGTGGGATGGCATCCCTGCATTGGGGTATGGGGAGCCATAGTTCTGGCCTCTGAACCTCAGGGGCCCAGGGAAGCTAGAGGTGGGGGCTGTCCCCAATTGACCACGTGCCCTGGGCAGTGTGGCTGGGCTGCAGAGGTCATTCAGAGCTTTGCTACTTTAGGTATGAAGAAGGTATACCAGTTATAAGCGTTACCACACAGACGGCAGCTACTCAGCTCCAGCTCGGCTACAGGAAAAACTGGAAAATGGTGCCCCACTCCCAACCCTGCAACATACACCTGGAGGCAGAGGGGTGTTCCAGTGTCACCTGGTGGCCAGCTCTGGTATCACTTGATGTGGTCCCGGCCCACTTGGGCAGGTGACAATGCCTGCCTGGCTAGACAAAGGCTGCAGGAACACAGGCATCCCTTGGGCCCAACAACCCCCCTTAGGGAAAATGAGGCACAGAACAGCCTGGAATTTGCCCAAATTGTACAAATTAGCAAAGAGCTGAATTTGAGCCCAGAAGGTTTAGGCATCTAGGACCTAGCTGAACCCAAGGGCCACGGGCCAAGCTGTCTCCCTGCTTGAAACTTATTTTTCTCCCCTTTTAAATGGGCTGGAGGCAGTCACTCTTCCCGCACAGGAGCCAAAGGAGCACAAAGGTGCTGGACAAATACTGAATGTTTCCAGCTCCCCCCACTGACCCTTCCACACTAACTTGGCCGTGCCCACCGGGTATATGGAGGCCCTCCTGTAAGTGACCCACTCGCCCACTTCACAGATGGGAAGACAGGTCCCAGCTACACTGGTGCACCTTGTCTCACTGGGATTTCGAGATGGTGGTTGCAGCTCACACCCACACAAGCATTCCTCAGGAGGCAGCAATGTGGCAGGCTCTCTGCCTTCATCTTTTAATGGCCAGTGCGGTACATTTAGTGGACAGACAGGTGGGGATGGGACACAGCAGGGGCTGGGGTGTAAAAGGGCAGGCCAGCCTCCCCTGGGGGAAAGCCGTCTTTGGCAGGACACCCCTGGAAGCACCCCCAGGGCCCTGACCTGGCCGGCCTGGTATTCTGCAGTGTCCAGGCTAAAGTGACCTCCAGGCACCTCCCTACTTGCTATGAACTCTTGGTTATGTCAGGTCCTTCCTTGAGCCTAGCTGGACAGGGGTCAAAACCTAGGTCAAGGGTCAACTTTAGCCTGGGTGGGGACTCTGTTTTGTAGCCCCAAACTTGTCTCCTGTATCAAGTGGGAGGGGAGCTGGAAAGGTGTCGAGTGGACATGGGGCAGGCCTGCTCAGGGGATACTGCTCCTGTGGACACCAAGAGGCCAGCACAAATGTGACCGGAGTCCGTTCAGACCCAGGATACAATTCCTTCATGGCTAATAGAGACCCAGTGTTTAAGAAGGGGGTGGCAGGGGTGAGGCGTGAGGTAACAAGGCTGGGGGCTGCCTCCTCTTCTGAGGGCCCTGAGGTTCATGGGGAAGGTGGCAGCTTGGTTAGGCTGCACCCAGACCAGTGCTGTGGATGCTGAAAACAGACCTGGGTGGCATCATTGGGAGCAAACGCTCTGACTAGTGGTCTCCCATCCTGGGTGGTGATGGATCTAAGCCCAGAGAGCTTGCCTAGCTGGAACTAGGGCATCTGCACAGATGGAGGGTGACAGCGGGTGTGAAACCAGACACAAAACACAGTGCTGGGCCGAGCCCTGGGCCACGGAAACACTTCCAGCCTTGGCCAGAGCAGTGGCCAAGTAGACCCAGGGAGGGTGGTGCTGTCAGCACAGGAGGAGGCCTGGGGCCCCCAGGCACTGCAGTCAAGGAGGGGGCCCTGCAGGCCTAGGGCAACGTCAAGCCCTCAGCCCCTGTGGGCAGGGGGCTCAGAGGCCAGCAGGGACAGAGCCATTGATGGTGGAGGTGAGGAGGCAGCTACCATGGGCGTCCCGTGTGAGGCTGTAGGTGAAGTAGGCCACGGCAGAGCCCAGCGTCAGCCCTGACATGTAGGACACAGTCATGGTGTTTCCTGTGAATGAGACTGACGTAAGGTGGGGTGCAGAACACCCATCCTCTAGCCTCTGCTTCTCAGGTGGAAAGTGCGAGGTCAACTGCCAGCTCCCAGAGCTCATGACAGCCCTGGTGAACATGCTGGCCACCTGGCTTCCTGCTAACACTCTCTTCTGGCTGGTCTTGGCCTTCCTTGACACCATGAGGCAACCACCAGGTGCCCAGGCCTCACCTGCTTGATCCCCAAACCTCAAATACCTTTATCTCTAGCCTCCAGCTGCCTCCTTGTCAGGGACACTCTGGAATGTCAATGGGCATCCTGAATGCACTGTATCCCAAACTTGACCCCAATGTCCCCTATCTTAGTCAATGGCAGTGCTGATCTTCCTGCCCTGAGCAGTGGGGCCTAAACCTGGTCTCCCCCTGCACACCCCATCTCTCAACCTGTCAGCCAGACCCATGGGCTCTGGGTCTGCAGTCAAAGCAGATCCAGAATCCAGTCCCTCTCCAGCCCCATACCCTGTGTTCATGGGCCTGGGCTGCTGCAGGGGCTTCTCCCTCACCTCCCTGTCTCCACCGAATCTCTCCTTACTGTCCCAGCAGCAGCCAGACCAGTCAGACCCCCCCACACACACTTCTGTTCCCACTGCTGCCTCAGGGCTTTTGCACATGCTCCTGATCGGCCACTCTCTCCTCGCAGCTCCACATGCTGGCCTCTCATTACTTCCTCTAGGTCTTTGCTTGAAAGTCACCTCCTCAGTGAGGTCTTCCCAGATTGCCACACAAAATCACCCCTTCTCTGATCTATTCTTTTTCCTGGTACTTGCCACTACCCAATATATTACATCTGCTTGTTATTTGTCCTTTTATTGGCTGTTTCCACCTCTGGATTTTCAGCCCTACAAGCGCCAGGAACATTGTTTTGTCCCAGTGAGTCCCCACCTCACAGACTGTATTTGGTACACAGGAGAGGCTCACTAAATAGTTGTGGGTGAATGAATGAAGTGACCACCCTAATGCACCTGCCTGCCATCAGACCATGGTCCCTCATCACGGGTGTTGACTGCAGGCAGGGCCTTACCTGCCAACTCCCGCTGCTTGGGGCCCACCTTGCTGGCTGCCAGGATCATGGGAACACTGCCGAAGTAGCCATTGCTGACACCCATGAGCAGGGAAAAGACGCAAGGCCAGGCGGGGTGACGCAGGGCAGGCATGCCACTGGGGTAGACGCACAGGATGAAGAGGGGGATGAAGACCACACGCAGGCAGGAGCAGGCCAGCAGGTGAGTGTCCCGCCAGGCCACTGGCAGGGCCGCCAGGATCTGTTGGGAGCCAGGAAAGTGGGCTACCTGCCCCACCCCACCCCCTCCTGGCTCTGCCCATTCAGCCCATGTCGCTGCCCTTCTCCTTCTCTAAAGCCCCCAAATTCCACTTGTTTTTTTGTTTGTTTTGAGAAAAATACTGATTTTTAATCATGCACAACGTAAACTCTAGGCTCTGTCATCTTTCAGCCTAAAAATTAGCAAAACCTGGCCAGGTGTGATGGCTCATGCTTACAATCCTAGCACTTTGGGAGGCTAAGGCGAGTGGAATGCCTGAGCTCAGTTCGAGACCAGCCTGAGCAAGAGCAAGACCCCATCTCTAAAAATAGAGATGGTGAGCACCTATAATCCCCAGCTACTTTGGAGGCTGAGGCAAGAGGATCACTTGGGCCCAAGAGTTTGAGATTGCTTCAAGCTATGACACCATGGCACTCTACTCAGGATGACAAAGTGACACTCTGTCTCAAAAAAATAAATAAAAATTAAAATTAAAAAACCTATTACAACTGGGTGGCGCCTATGGCTCAAAGGGGTAGGGCATCGGCCCCATATGCTGGAGGTGGCAGGTTCAAACCCAGCCCCAGCCAGAAACTGCAAAAAAAAAAAACCCTATTACAACTAAACACTGTTTTCCACCCCCCCATACTTGTTATATTACTCACTTGTTACAGCGACACCTGGTCCTCCCCATTCCATGGCAAAGTTTTGGGGTGGGGACCTTGACCCAATTTCAGAAATGAGGACCCGAAGGCCCAGAGACTCTGACCACCTACATCAACTCACACATCTAGGAAGTGGCAGGGTCAAGATGTGAATTCACTAAGCCTTGCTCCTTCTCCAAGCACAGACTCCTTTCTCAGACCTTTCAGCTATGTGACCTCAGGTGGATGGCTCCCTCTCTCTGAGCCTCAGGCTCTTCATTAAGAGTAGGCTGCTTCCAGCCGGCCCCTAACTCTAACCCTAACTCCAGGCCCCACTCCCACTTCCTGCAGGGCACTTGTAGCAGATTCTTCTGGTTTCTTCAAGCCACTTCCAGATGCCCCTGTTTTCCCTGGGTACTCCAGGTGGCCAGCACCTGTGTTCATCCTCATGGAGGATCAGCAACTGTGGGGCAGGAGGGTGAATGCTTCACCCAGCATCTGTGACCCAACTAATGCTCTACAACTCCGCTGTGACACCAGGCAGGGGCAGCCCTCCAGGCCATGCTGTCTGGGATGGCAACATTGCTGGGCTGCCACCCTCCCCACCAGGGAGCCACACACATCCCCAGCCCAGGGACCTCCCACCCCTGCCCACCTTGCCTACGAAGTCTGACAGGTTGAACACTGCCATGATGAGGATGGGCAGCCACTCGCCCAGCATGCAGTGGCGGATCTCGGACTCGAGGCCAGGGAACAGGCACAGCGTGATGAAGTAGGTCACAGCGATGGACAGCATATCGGCCCAGATGACCCGTGCCACCACGTAGCGGTGCAACAGCAGGGCTGGAGGCATGAGGGGGGTCAGAGGGTGGTGTCTGAGGGGCTCTGCCCACCACCCAGAAAAAATCACCCACAGGGCCTGGGGACTTGCCCTTACCCCTGAAGGTGGGCCAGCTCCGCTGGACTCGGGGCTGAGGCATGTCAAAGCGCATGTAGGCACCCCTGCTACCAGTCACCTCATGCACTGGGCTGTCCTTCGGGGATGCGCTAGTGACCAGGGCTGGGGCTTGGTGCTCCTGGAAGGAAGATGACATGGGGGCGTTGGGGTGGACGGGCCCCTAATCCAGGTCCATGGGGAGGTGGAGCCACACTTAGACTGGCATTCAGTTTGTACCTACTGTGTCCAGGACACCATTCTGCCTCACCTTACTGAGGCCTCTCAGATTTCTGAGGTGGCAAATTCCACCTTGTCACCCCCATGGGCCTTCTGTGTGCTACTGACCAAACCAAGCACAATGTCACAATCCCCCTCACCCAGAGGTCCCTTGAGGCCCCCCATGCTCTGTCCACAAAACACAGCAGGTTACTCCCAGCATCTGAGCCCCTGAACATACTTTGCCCTCTGTCCCCAACACCCTTCCTGTGGGTTTTGGCATCTTCTGCTTCAGATGGGCAGCCCAGAAGCCCCTCCTAGAATAACTTCCTTGACAATAAAGGGGGCTGGCTCCCAGACCTGTCCTTTTCTATCCTGGGCCTATCTCTCGGCTGGGGGGCTCCATGAGGGACAGAATTTCCAGCTCATTGTACGGTCCCCAGACAAAGAGCTGCTGGGTCAAGATTTGTGTGACATTCTGGTTCTACTTTGCTGATGAGGTCTAGTGACCCTCGAACAGCTCAGCTTGCTCTGCTTGCCTCCATGAGACCAGCACTCCTGACCTCATCTTGAAGGTGTCCCCAGGCTTCCACCTGCGGCCACAGGCCCTGGGAGCTATGCGGTCCTGTCACCACCAGAGGGCACCCTTGCCCCCCAGAATGGCCACTTGGGCAAACTGCACAGTACCAGGGTCGTCCTCTGGCAGAGGTTGCCAGTGCTGAGGACCCCAAAGGGGAAGTGCCTCTGTGTTGTGACAGCAGGAAGTCCAGCAGATCGGCCCCAGACTTTGGCAGAGCGGGTGGGCCATGGAACTGAGTCTCTGGCCTTTCCTCTCTGCCTGTTTTCCCTCTGCTTCCACCCTCTCCCCTAGGTCCTGCGGGAGTTCTGCCTCTTCGCCTCGCATGTCCTGTTTCTAGGTTAGGGTGGAAGAAAGTGTAAGCCAGAGAGTTCACTGTCAGGCTGAGTTGACACCACCAGGGCTAACCCAGCAGGTAGTCTGTCCCAAGAAAATAGAAAGGTGGGGTGTCACAGCAGATAGGGCCCATGCGTGTCCCCATAATTATGGCAGACACAGCAGCTGGCCAGAGCCTCAGACAACAGGTTGGGTGGCACCACAAGGGAGAACACCTTAGTTCACATTAGAAAGCCAGGGCCTGAGACAACACGGGGTGGGGGCGGCCCTGGGGCACAGCGGGGTCCGCTAGCCTAGATCTGGGCCCGGAGAGCTGGGCCCGGGTCCCTGCCCAAACCTGCCTCATCCCTCCCAGCCCTGCCCAGCTCCGAACTATGCCCTACTCTACCCTCCGCAGGCCTTGCCTGAGAGCTGGCTCCTGCGGGTGCCTGGGCCTGCTGCCGTGGGGGGCGGACACTTACGAAGTGGATGTCCTCGGCAGCCACGTCGTGGTGCACGCGGTAGCCAGAGCCTTTGCCCAGGCCCGCCCGGCAGCCCCGCCGGCTGTCGCGGGGCCGCGCGGCGTAGTAGAGCACAAAGCGGCTGCGGCGCACCAGCAGGTGCAGCAGGAAGCACAGCAGCTCCAGCCCCACCGACACCAGGAAGAAGATGAGCGTGCTGGCGCGCTCGTCCGGCAGCAGCAGCTTGGTAAGGATGCGGCTCAGCGAGATCATCACCCCAGCGGTGCCTGAGGGCGCGAGGAACGATGGGGGGCCGGGCTTCGCAGCCAAGACCACCCCCATCACCCCACCTCCGCACGCTCAGCCCGGCCCCGCCCCGCCCCCCACTCAGCCCCGCCCCAGCCCAGCTCAGCTCGGGCGGCCCTGCTTATCCCCTTTCCCACTCAGCCCACTGGTCCCTGCCCAAACCTGCCTCATCCCTCCCAGCCCTGCCCAGCTCCCAACTATGCCCTACTCTACCCTCCGCTGGCCTTGCCCTGACCTCCCTGCCCGATTCACCCCTCCATCCCTATGTATCCCCCACCCCCTCAAGAGGTGTCTTACACCCTCCTAGGAGCTGCACACTCAGACCCGCCCCTCCTTCCCAGCTCATACTAGTACCCCTCAAAGATGGAGTATTTATCCTGCTGTGAGCCCTGTGGGGCAGGGCTTGAGGGGAGACACACACACACACACACACACACACACACACACACATTTTCTGCTGGGTGAGAGTCCACAGACAAGTCCCAGAGACCCATACACACACTGTCTCTCTTTCTCTCTCTCACACACACACACACACACACACACACACACGGGCCCTGCTGGGTGAGAGTCCACAGACAAGTCACAGAGACCCGACTGCACACATCCAGCCAAGGAACTGAAGGGAGGTGGATGTGGGGGAGGGTGGTCAGAGAACTTCTAGGAGGGGCCCTGAAACTAGGTCTGCAGGATACCCATTTCTTTCAGGGGCTGGTAAGAGCTCATGAGAGCTTATGATAGACAAGCTGGAACCCCAGAGGTCATGATGCAGGGAAGAGGGGCAGGCAGGGGGGCTTCCAGTGGGATTGGAGCTTCCTCTAAGTGTGCTCTCCCACCACTGAGTGTCAGGCAGGGGCAGGTCATGGCTCTGTAGGCCACCCCTAGGGCTGCTACAGGAATCGGAGCAAACTTAAACCACCCAAACCAGCATGTCAGCACCCCTGTGGCAGTCCAATCTTGCGCTTCCTCACAACAAAATCCACTAGAAGTGATCTGTCTACCCAGCTGCCTCACTGGAACGAGGACCCCACAAAGGCGAATGTGGGAGTTCTGGGGTATGTGGTCAACCTCACAAGGTCGAGGGTCCACTAAGGAAGAAATGGAGACAGAGCATGGACTCCTGGTCTGGCCTCAGCTTCTTGCCTGGGCTGCCCTGGCCCTGGCTGCTCCAGGCACATCTGCAGGAAGGTGCCATCAAAGCACAGGGCTGGTCCATATGGCCAGGCTAAGGGCAGTGCTGACCCTCTGCAGACAGGAGTCAGCTGCCTGGACCAGAAGCTGGATCAAAGGGGACAGATTAGGACTTGGAGCAGTACTGGGCATCAAAAGTAAGGTTCGAGCTTGAGTTAGGGACTGCCACTTGTTCAGAAGGGGCAGATGGGGAGTGATGAGGCGGGCTCAGGAGATGAGAATGTGAGAAACTTGTAAGACACCCACATGGTGGGGAGTTTGAGGACAGCTTGGTGCTGAAGGTATGGCACTCGACCTCATGGCCGCAGATGGACACACAAGATGCATGCCACACACAGGCTCACGGTACTGAAACACTCCAGCCACATGCTCAGAGAGGCATGTGCTTCTCACATCACAAAGGATCACAAACTCCAGAAACAGCATGCACACATGTGTGCACGCATGTTCCTTCCATTTGAGAGTCAACCCCACTTCTTCCCTCAGCGAGGCAAGGAGAGATGGTGGTCACTGTCCCCAGCCCAGCATCCCAGAGCTCGTCTCCTGGGGGTCTGCAGATACTCACTCTCCCCGGTCATCACCCCCTGTGTGTACCTCTTGGGCAGCATCCCCGTATATCCGTAGAAGCTGGATTGCTGCACTTAAGAGAGAGAGGGGAAAAGCCATGAGACACCCCTATAACTTGTCAGCTTGGAGAAAATGCAAAAGATTGAGAGTATCCTGTTGAGGGCGAGGATGTGTCAATACCTGTTAACACCACCAGTGGCAGGGAGATTTGACATCACAACCCAGTGGCTAGGCAGGAATGCTAGATACTGCCCACCAAATAGTGCCCATGCTACTGTTGAATCCTCATCCCTGGGGGCAGTCAGGGTCAATGATGAGCTCTGGCATTAAAATGTGAGCAGAAATGACATGTGTCACTTCTGAACAAGTCAGCAAAAAGCCCACCTGGGCTTTCAACCTTTCTTTCTCCCACTGTACTGACAGAGGCAGCCACATGTTGCTGGCGGGGGGGGGTGGGGGGGTGGGTAGGAACTGTCAGCCTGAGTCCCCGAGAGATGAAGCAGAACATACCCGGCTCCCCCCAGCCCCAATGCCATGGGTTGTCAGGCAGCAGGGGCGAGAGCTAAGCCTTGTGCTGTGAAGCCATTGAACTTTCTGAGCTCATTTGTTATGACTCATCCTAACCAATAAATTCAGAGACCCAGCAGGATCCAGGGAAAATAAAAATGCACGGCTCATACTTCGAGGCTATCAAATCCATGCCTAGATGTAGACCCTGGGGCAGCATTTATCAGACTAAAATCTGGTCAATGGCAACAATTTTTTTTTTTTAAATCAACAAAACAGAACAGAATACACTGAGCACATTGCCTGGCCATGATCTTTCAGGAAACTTTGATCTCATCTATAAACACACGCACACGTGTTTACAGGGCCATAGCATAAAGTGAAATCACAGTCAAAAAAACATGAAAGCCCACAAAACAACTGACCCTTGCAAAATGTCTCTGTCGTGTCACATAGAGGCAGGCCAAGGATACTTCCTGGATTAAAGGAGATTAAAGGATGGAACAATTAGATGAAATTTGTGATCCTACAGAGGAGGCTGGGTCAGGGAAAAAAATGTCATAAAGGACATTTGCAGGATAATTGGCAAATTCTGAATTATGGGTTGTAGCTGAAATAGCAGTACCATATGAGGGTTAAATTTCCCAATTTTGGCAATTGTGATGTGGTTAGAGAAGAAATGTCTTGGTTCTTAGAAAATATACCCTTAAGTATTAGTATTTAAGCAAGAAAAGTGATGATATCTACAACTCTCAAACAATGAAAGGGGAAAATATATGTTATTTTATATTGGCGTATGTTTAGTGGGAAATTTATGTACATGGAGGGGGGAGGTAGAGAGAGAGAAAGTGTGCACATATAAGTTCTTGGTATCATTCTTGCAAGTTTCTATAGGTTTAAAATTTTTTCAGGATAAAAAATAAATTTTTTTAATTAAAAACATTTTTTTTCAGGATAAAAATTACATGAGGCTCGGTGCCTGTAGCTCAGTGGCTAGGGCGCCAGCCACATACAGTGGAGCTGGCGAGTTCAAATCCAGCCCAGGCCAGCTAAACAACAATGACAACTACAACCAAAACCTAGCCTGGTATTGTGGTGGGCACCTGTAGTCCCAGCTACTTGGGAGGCTGAGGCAAGAGAATTGGTTAAGCCCAAGAGTTTGAGGTTGCTGTGAGCTGTGACGACACAGCACTCTATTGAGGATGACAAAGTGAGACTCTGTCTCAAAAAAAAAAAAGAAAAAAGAAAAAAATTTAAAAAAATAAATAAAAATTACAAGAAGAAGAAGTTTGAAAGCCATTGTCCAAGAGAAAAAGTGGCATGGTGACAAAGGCAGGGCAGTCCTTACAGGCTTGTTTCTAACAGAGAGAACCAGTGGCTGCCTCAGTGTTTGTGTCTGACAGACACATGCTCAACACCTGGCCAGCCCAGATCACCCTGAGTCACGTGACACCATCAGACAAGCAGGGCTGGCAGCCCGCAGTGGCTCAGCTCCAGCCCCGGGCCCCCAGGTCATACCTGTGCAGCCGAAGGCCACGGTGCCCACAGCAGCCAGGTTGATGGCATAAGCCTGGTCACGAGAGAAGAGCTGCAGCCACACGTCACAGATGCTGATAAAGAGGAGGGGTCCCAAGGCTAAGAGGTAGCCTGTGGGGGAGAGGCCGGTGGTGAGGGGATGGGGAGCCAACTTGGTAGGGGCCCCTCATTCCTACCCATCCCATGCAGTCAGCTGGACACTGGGAGGGCCAGGGATGCCTCAGAGGTCTAAGCAAGATACCTCAGAAGACTTCCTGGAGGCACTGCTTTGAGCTGGGCCTTGAAGCTGGGTTGTCACCATGAAGAGGAATGGGAAAGGAAGAGCAAATCAGGCAAAGGGGAGAGCTCAGGCAGGGGTCCAGGGACGTGACACCTGGTGCTTGAAAGCCTCCAAAGGCAGCATATTGGCTTATTGTGGCCCCACCATAGCCAGACCCTCTTTTCCTTACACTAAACCCCAGGGCATTCCTAGGAAATGTGCTCATTTTACAGATAGGCTGTGTGAGGCTCAGAGAAATGGGGTGAGAACCAAGAGTGCAAGGGGAAGAGTCCTGCGGCAGGGTGGGGTCAGGTGTACCTGCTGTGATCCTGGTGTGCAGGTCCAATCTCTCCACTAGGACATTGTTGAGAAGCACAGCCGCCAGTGCCACCAAGATGTAGGTGAGGCTCATGTCAAACACAATAGAGGTCCCTGTAGAGGGGCCAGCCACAAGTGCTCAGAGAGAGCCCATACTCCCTGCACCTTCCCCTGCTACTTCCTGACTCGCTGCCTATAGAGGGTGGGTGACTCCCCTGAAATCACTCAGCAATTTGCAGCTGAGCCAAGATTTAAGTAAAATGGGTTCACAGGCAGGGTCCTGCCTGGTGAGACTCCTGGGGGCTGTGGGCCAGAGCTGAGTGTGCTGGGAGCATGTGGGGAGACCTACCTGGGTACTTGTGATGCAGGTGATCCACGTCAGTGATAAAGCTATTGTACGGCAGCAGGAAGCCCACCCCGGCCAGCAGCATTGCAAAGTAGATGGCATGGTAGCGGTCGTCAGGCACTGCCTCTTCCACCACTAAAGCCAGAGACATCAAGTGACGTGAATAGCCCACTCATGGCACACAGAGCTGCTGGCCACCACCACCAGCATGGCCACTATGCATCTCTATGGCCATAGCTGCCCATGCCTCTGCCACCGTGGCCACTTTTGAAAGTTGCCAACTATAGCCAATGCCATGATATCTACTACCATCACAGCCACTGAAGTGGCCAGCTTGGTGAACAGTGGAATGTCTGTTTGAAGACCACCTATGGGGCCAGCTGGGTAGTGACACCACATGGGACTAGGGCAGGGCTCTCCAGGAGGTCGTGTGTGCCCTAAGTCGATGTCTGAGGCAGGGCACACTTTCTCCATAGTGAGAACATGTGCCCAGGAACCAAGGGGTGAACATGGAGTGGTACCTGCCTGTAGTGACCCACTAGCAAATCTCTGCTTCCCAAGTCCATGACTTCTGGCTCTGCTGGCCTTGGGGTCTTAGTCCCAACCTGAGACCCAGTAATTCCATTGAGCTGGAAGTTAGGACTGTCAACTGGCCACCAGGGTGGGGGGTTCCCCATGGCCCCCATGGCCCTGAATCAAGACTCAAGGAAGAGGCCTCTGTGTAGGTGGAGCGTGGCCCTGACCAGCAAAGGGAGATCAGGCCGCTACTACATGTGGGAATAAAAAGGATACGTTTGGAGTATAGGAGATCCTGACGCATCTTAGTGCTTCAATTCCCTGGAATTGAAATCCGTGGAAAACTACAGCCCTAATCAAGGCAGGACAGTTAATGGCCTAGACATCCCAGGAGGGAAGGTTTGGGTCCCCCCGGCAAAGCAGAACCAGGGGAGGTATGTGCTAACAGCACAGGGAACACAGACGGGCAGTGGAAGAAGGTCGATATAGAGAACCCTGACCATGCCAGCTATTAATACCAACACCAAGGCACCTGTCACCACAACCATCACAGTTAAGGCACCACTGCCACTGCCACATGACCACCATCTGCCCTTATGGCTGAGGCTGCCAGGGCCTCTACACCATGTCTACTGCCATACCTCAGGACTGGCCCTGTCCACACACATCGGGGCAGGGAGGTTACCTCAATCCACCGCAGGGCTTGGCCAACAGAACCTCCACTGCCCATCTGCTGGGAGACAGGAGGGAAGCAGAGAACGCTCCCACTTCTAGCCCCCAGTGGCTCTGGTATCAACAAGAGCTACAAAAGAAGAGCTGTTGCTCACGGGGTGTCTCCTGAGTACCTGGCATGGTCCAAGGCCACAGCTTCTGGATCCTGTTACAAGCACACTGACACCAGTTTCTTTCCCCTTTTCTAGGTGACAGAGCATGGGCCAAAAAAGAATGGTGACTTCCTCAAGGTCTCCAAAGGAGGCAAAGGAGGGGAGGGGAGGCAGGGTTGAAGCCAAACCTGTCAGACCAGACTTGCTGCTGCCCACTCAGCAAGTCTGATCTCACAGCCAGCTGGCCTCATTCCTCAATGAGGGGAAACTGAGGCCAGAGAGGATAGGCCCTTTCCCAAGATCACACAGCTGGGTCAAAAGCCAGGTCCTCAAATTTCACACCCAGTGTCCCTTCTGGGCACTTCCCTGCTTCCTATCCAGTTAGGCATGGCTTGCTTTGGCCAATGAACATGACTAAAGTGACATATGTCACTTCCAGATAGAAGTTTTATGGGCCATAGCATGATTTGCCAGCTCAATGAGCCCAGAAGCACATGTTGAGACAGAGCCTCCTCGGCCCGGATGCATAGTTGGGGCCTCTGATGACCTGCTTGGGACACAGTACCAGAGTGAAGGTGGACATGTTCGTTTCCACACCACATCTGCCCCATCCTGATAGATACTGTCTCCACTGCTCCATGACTGCCCAGGACTCCCACCAGGAGTCCTGAGGCCAAGTCCAACTTTGCAGCAGACAGAAACCTTGTTGCACCCTCACTCACCAGAGTCCATGAAAGCTGGGACACCTCTGGCCCTAACATCTGGGTCCGGAGTTGCCTCTGCGGCTGCTGCCTCCAACTGGTGACTGTTGAAGCTGAAGCTCGTTGCCACTGTCCTGTCTGGTGTCTCCACCACGCTGGGCTCCTTGAGGCGCTGACTCCCAATGGAGCCCATTGTGTCCTGTGCTATGAGGGAAGAAGAGGCATGTGAGGGAAGAAAGGCTGCCCCTGGTCCCACTGCCAAGTTGCCAAGGCTGTATTCACTGTGGGGGGGACACCATTTCCACCTATTCCAAAGGCATTTAAGCAGAAGGGTGATGTCACCTCTTTTTTTTTTTTTTTTTTTTTGAGACAGTCTCACTTTGTCACCCTTGGTAGAATGCTGTGGCATTACAGCTCACAGCAACCTCTAATTCTTAGGCTCAAGCGATTCTCTTGCCTCAGCCTCCTGAGTAGCTAGGACTATAGGCGCCCACCACAACACCTGGCTATTTTTAGAGGTGGGGTCTTCTCTTGCTCAGGCTGGTCTCGAATCTGTGAGCTCAGGCAATCTACTCGCCTCAGCCTCCCAGAGTGCTGGGATTACAGGCATGAGCCACGTCACTTGGCCTTGTGATGTTACCTCTTAAGAGGCTCACCCTCACCGCCATGGAAAAAGGGCAGGAAGGGGAAGAGGCCAGGTGACTAGCTCAGAGGCTGCTGCCCTGGGAGCAACCATGGTGGCCTGCATGGCAGATGGAGTGGAGAAATGTTTTGGAGGTGGAATGCCAGGACTTGGTGAACAGTCAGGAACAGGAGGAGACATGTCCTGTGTGCCAACCCTGGGCTGCAGGCATCCCATGCATCATTTCTGCTGGGAGGGAGGTGCCCATTTTCACTCATTTTTCAGCTGAGAAAAGTAAGGGTTAGGGCAAGTAACTCTCCAGTCTCAAAGGCAGAGAGTAGATAAATCCAGACTCAAACCCAAGTCACTCTGGGCCATCATGATGACCCTCAGTCCTGGGGCCAGCCACCTTCAGTGGCAGGAAGTTCTTCCTGTAGTCTTGCCTTTGTGTTTCTTGCTTTAATTCAGATTTGATAGCCCTTACCTTCAGAAGAAAAGGAAGGAGCTAATTGATCCATGGTGGAGTGATCCCACTGTGTAAACAACTGTATGTGTGTGCATGAAGGAAAGTAGCTTTTCCTCCCCCAAATAACTATGTTTCTAATAACATTTATTTATCTGATTGCAGAAAGGACATATGCTCAGGGTAGGGAATTAGATACAAAGATAGATATTGGAAACCTGAGCATTGGGTGCTGAATGTGGTATCTCAGTTTCCCTGGCCCCATAAGCATGTGGGAGAGCCTGTGGAAGAAGCTGGAAGAAAGCCACCCCCAAGGGGGTCTCATGTGCTTGGAGGTGCTCTGGTTTCTCTGGGGCTGACTTGCCACCATGCCTGTCACCTCTGCCTGCTCTTGTCCCATTCCCTGGGCCTTGTTCCCCTAGCTCTGTGCCTCAGTTTACCTCTTCCCAGCCTCCAGGCAGTTGCATGGACCAGTTCTCAAGCATCCCCCTCAAGAGCTCACTACAGAGTTTTCACTGGTGTCTAGGGGGACAGGGGTCTCACTGGGGCCTTGGAGCTGGAAACTTCCTCACTTTTAGGTCTTTGGGAGGCTGGGGAAATTCTGGCCTTGTCAACTGGGGGCTCATCCAGGTGATCAGTACCCATGACTAGCCAAGAGGAGGCTGGGGCTTCTTCATTACCCAGTGACCTTCCCCCCACCAAGCTCAAGGCTCCCCTGAGGGTCCCCTCACCAGCTCCAGCCCCTCCTGCCACATCTAAAGCTGGAGAACTGAGTAGGGCTTATAATCTGGCTGGGTGTGAAGGACGGTAGCCTTGGGTAGGATCCTACACACCCATCCCTGCCTGTGACAGGGCAGTGCCAGCCTGCCCTCCAGAGTTGCTGGGAGACGACAGAGTTAGTGGAAGCCTGGAGGGTCTCTGGTCTCAGGCCACCCAGCCTCTCTTCCCTGAAGTGCCAGAGGAGCAGGGAACAGTGGCAAGGTGAAGGTCTATGGCAATCAAACATTGCTCCTGCCAGTCTACTCAGGATGTCAGCTCAGCCCCAGAGGTCATCTGCACCCCAGAAGGCCTGGTCTGTGTTCAGCAAGCACACCAAGAGGCAGCCCCAAACCCTCGGTGCCCCCAGCATGCCTGGCCAAGAGGCCACACCACCCTGGGAAGGCAGACGTGCTAAGCAGCCAGCCAGGAGGTGGCCCTCTACTCCCTATGGCTCATTCACCCACACCACCCAGCTCCACCACTGTCCCCACCGCGGAGGGAGCAGGGGAGCCTACTGCAGCACTGGCCCCAGCCTCTCCTAGGCTGTGGGGCTCTAATTCTCTCCTTCCTGGACCTAGCACAAGAAACACTAACAGCCCAGGGCCTCTGATCTTCCCCTCCTCCAGTGTCCCTTTTAATTAGGATTTAAGGACATGCATATAGGCTTAGTCCAAGCATTTACAGGGCTCTTCTGTCCCCCACTCTGAGCTGCCAGGACCCCTGCCTGCCTCTAGGAGGGGGTTTCAAAGACACAGGTCATTTCTTTGGCATTTGGGCCACCCCTCAGGCCTCAGTTTACCCACCTCAACTTTTGAGGTGGATGAGGATGAGAGAGTACTTCACAGGGGGAGGCTTGGTTGCACACAGTAGGTGCTCACCAGTCACACAGGCTACCACCTATGGACCTCAGCAGTCTTGCAAAAGGTTGACTGAGGAACAAATAGACTGCATCTGGGCACCTACAGCTCAGACTGCAGCCTGCCCAGCCCACCTTTTGTGGCTCTCCCATTTCAGCTGGACATGGACATAGGAGATGGATTTCCTAGGTGGTCATGTCTCAATGTGCCCTGGGGCAGTGGGAAGAGCCTGGACCCCAGTGTCAGGCTGTCCCAGCTCTGGGGCTATGCTTTACCCCCAGGCGGTGAGAGGGGACACAGGAAACAATTCCACTGGGAAAGCTGGCCTGCTTGCCCTCTCCGGGCCACAGCCCAGGTTACATGAACCCCGTGACTCCCCATCGCCTTTGCCTAGACTGGGATTCCCTTGTCTCTGCAGCCCTTTCCACAGCCAAGAACTCTAGGCTGCCCCAACTCCTGTGTGCAGGACTGTGGGTTACAAGACCCTTTGGCCCTCTTCCTGGAGTCCCTAGGGGGCAGATGAATGCACCCAGCATAGGTGGGCAGAGCCTGACAGGTGCCCTGTAGCACCCCAGGTCCCCCATACTGCTCTGCCACGGTTCCTACATGTCCCCAGATACTCGCGGCACCGCAGGCTCCTCTTGCCTGCCCGACCCCACAAGCAGCAAAGTTGGATCCCAGATCTGCGCCCTCAGGCAAAAGACAGACCCCTCAGGCAGCTATGCGGAGGTGACCCTGCACCCAGACCCAGCCTCTTTCCAAGGAGTTGGACCGGAACCCGGGGTAGCCGCGGAGGGGGCGGGATGGAGCGAAAGGAGGTCCAAGCAGGAACTTTGGGCAGGGGCACCCATAGACGTGTGCCCGGGGGAGGACATGGAGCCAGACACGGCTGCCAGGGCCCAGGTCTGGGTCCTGCGCTCGCAGCCGGGGTGCTGGGGGCCGGTCCGCTCCCGACATCGCCCGGGTGGCAGCCCCTGTTTCTGGGACAAGGGTTGGGTGGGGGAGGTCAGAGCCCGGCCAGCGCGAGTGGGGACAGGGGCTGCTGCGCCGCAGACAAAGGCTCCGACAGGTCCCGGCCGGCGTGTCTCGGCGACCCGCAAGTCCCCGCCCCTGACCGCCACCGCCGCGGCGACAGCTTACCTTGGCCGACCCGGGCTGGGGTCCTCGGCGCGCCCCACCCGCCCGCGCCACCCCCGCACCCCGCTCCCTGCGACTCGGGTGGGACGCGGTCGGCGTCCTCCGCGGGTCCCCGGGTTCCCCGGGCCCCAGCAGGCGAGCGCGTATCGCGGGCGCAGCGGCGGCTGCGAGCACAGCCGGGATGCCGCGCTCCGCCCCCGCCCGGCGCGCCCCGCCCCGCCCGCCCGCCGCCGCCGCCGCCGCCGCCGCCGCCGCCTCCCCCCTTCCCCTCCCTGCTCCGCTTCCCTCTCCTCTCCCAGTCTCATCTCTTTCCTCACCTCCCCCCTCCTCCCCCTCTTCACCTTTTTTGTCCTACTCCTCCTCCCTCCTCTCGCGACCCTCCTTCCCTCTCTCTCCCCTCCTCGACTGCTGGGATGAGGGCTGAGGAGAGGGTGAGGTAGCAATCCTCAGGGCAGGCGATGGTAACCCCAGGTGACCGCAGGGTGACCTGCAGCTGACCTAGCCACCACCCCCACCCTTGCTGCCTATGCTCACTGCCCGGCACCCTCTGGGGACACTCACTGGAGCAGGCGGGAGGGAGGTACAGATCACCCACGAGTGACCAGTCTGAAAGCTTTTTTTTTTTTTTTTTCCTTTTTGAGACAGTCTCACTCTGTTGCCCAGGATAGGATGCTGTAGCATCAGCCTAGCTCACAGCAACCTCAAACACCTGGATTCAAGCAATCCTCATGACTCAGCCTCCTGAGTAGCTGGGACTATGGGTGCCCAACACAATGCCTGGCTAATTTTTTTCTTCTTCTATTTTTAGTAGAGATGGGATCTCATTCTTGCTCAGGCTGGTCTCAAACTCCTGAGCTCAAAGGATCCTCCTGCCTGAGCCTTCCAGAATTGTAAGACTACAGGTGTGAGCCACCTTGCCTGGCCAAGTCTGAAAGTTTTGAAGGATCAGTAGGAGCTCACGGCCTGGAGAATGGACAGAGAGTGATGCCAGTCAGGTCTGGGCTGCAGCTGACCTCTACTCCATGCTGTGCCCTTGCCCTCCCTTGACACCATCTCTTCCCAGTCCCTTTCTCTTCCTAGCTTTGGATTAAATACTGATTATGTCACTTACCATCACTGAGCCTCAGTTTCCTTCCCAGGTAAATGGAATTATAACCCTCCCTTGAAGGCTGTCCCTGGACCTTCTGCACTTCTCTCTGAGCTTCTTTTTACTCAGCTGTAACATGACCTTGCCACCCTGAATACCAATATTGGAAGCTAATCAGAGCTGGGCCTGGTTAGTACTGAAGAACTCACCTGGGCTCTGGCACCAGACATATGCCCATATGGTGGGTAGGGACTAGGACTTTCAGGGAGGGGTGTCTAGTGGCAAGGTAAGTCCTTCCAGGGCCAGGGCATCTGTAGGAACCAGGAGAGACCCACCAGGACTGAGCTGCCAGGTGGGATCACCACAGCTACCTGCCAGAGCATCCTCCAGGTGCCCTTCCTTCACCTTCCAACAGACTAGCTCTTCTGTGGTCCCTAAAACACACCTCTGCCTTCAGCTCCTCCAGGGAGAGGGTCAGCATCCTTTATCAAGGCCTCACCCATGTGCTCTGTGAGACTAGAAGTCAAGGAGACTAGGGAGATTAGGGACTGGGTTTGTTTTTTCTGGGTCCTCGGGGCTCTGTGGAGTGTGTGGCATATAATAGGAACCAAATATTTGCTTGAAGGGTGGCCTGCATTGGGTGCTGAATAAGGAGGTGTCCAGTAAAGTGAAATAAGCCGGGAGGGAGCGGATATACTCTCAGGTAGGGGGAGGTATCTCCTAACCTTCCTCTGCTGCTGTCTGGGAAGGAGGTGGCCAGTTGGTTGCTAATTACTTTTATTTATCTATTTATTTTCGAGACAGAGTCTCGCTTTGTTGCCCTTGATAGAGTGCCATGGCATCATAGCTCACAGCAACCTCAAACTCTTGGGCTGAAAGCAATTCTTTTACCTCAGTATCTCTGGTTGGACTATAGGGGCCTACCACAGCACCCAACTATTTTTAGAGACCGGGCTTGCTCTTGCTTAGGCTGGTCTCCAACTCCTGAGCTCAGGCAATCCACCCACCTGGACCTCCCAGAGTGCTAGGATTATAGCCATGAGCCACCACACTGGCCTCAGCTAATTACTCTTAAAGTTAATGAGTCAGTGGGTCCTGAAAGTCTAGCAGAGGTCCTCAAACTACGGCCCGCGGGCCACATGCAGCAGTGTGATTGTATTTGTTCCCATTTTGTTTTTTTTTTACTTCAAAATAAGATATGTGCAGTGTACAGAGGAATTTGTTCATATTTTTTTTAAAACTATAGTCTGGCTCTCCAACGGTCTGAGGGACAGTGAACTGGCCCCCTGTTTAAAAAGTTTGAGGACCCCTGGTAGAGCTTTGAAAGGGATCCTTGGCCCAGGCAAAGATCCTGGGTGTGAGGAGGTTTCTAAATAAAAACCATTTGGGAGGGGCGAGACACTGTTCTAGACACGGAGACACACTGAGGTCTATGCCCACATGGTTTTTCAGTCCAATGGGAGACTCTGGCAATAAACAAGTATAGTAATTTTGGCAGCATCAAATTCTTGGAAGATAGTAAGATAGAGAGGTAGAACACATGACCATGTGTGGCTGTGGGGATGGGGGTGGCTTAAGTACCCAGGGGTTCTGCAAAGGCCTCTCTCACAAGAGAGGGTTGTGAGATCAACCCTGTGAGATCAATCTCTCTGGGTTGAGAGATTTGAGTGATGAAGAGGAGCCCATTGTGGGAAGATTTGTAGCAAGAGTGGTCTGGGCAGAGGAAATACCCAGCACAAAGTTCCCAGACTGGAAAAAATCTCATTAAACTCAAGAACAGAAGGAAGGCCAGCACATCAGGAGCAGAAGCACAGAGAAGGGAGGCTGGGAGACAAGGTCAGGGAGAGAAACCACCAGGGGGGCTTGCTGGCCATGGGAAGGAGTTGGGACCCCAGTAGCAAGACCTAACCTAGGTTTTTAAAACTTCACCCTTGCTGGGTTGCTGGTGGGAGTGCAAATTGGAACAACCCTCTGGAAGGTAAATTGGCTTTAAAAACATGCTTATCTTTTGATCCAGAAAAATCTAGCCCAAGGAAATAACTCTAAATACAGAAAAGGCTTATATACAAAGTTGTTTGTCATAATCACCAAACACTACGAATAGCCTCAGTGCCCAAGACAAGTGCATAATTAATATTGCTCACAGTCGGGAGCAGATGACATGATTATTATGTTTGAAAAACTCAAGAAAAGCAGTGGAATAATGTGTAACCCCACATAGAAATCTTAAGTCAACACTAGGCTATGTGGTTAGAAAGGGTTTATAATAATATGGAAAGTTCATGATGTGAAAGTGTTAAGTGATGCAGAAGCAGGAAACACAAAGAAATACAAAAGATACTTTTCACTGTATACAAAAAAAAAAGGAAAAACTGTGTAAAATTATTTCCTAGAAAATCATAAATGTGGAGAAGAGTTGCTATCGGAAGAAAAAGAATCTAAATAGAACAAGCACTGGAGAGGAAACAGAAATGTCTTTTCTTTTCTTTTCTTTTTTTTTTTTTTTTTGTTGTAGTTGTCATTGTTGTTTGACAGGCCCAGGCTGGATTGGAACCTGCCAGCTCCAGTGTACGTGGCTGGTGCCCTAGCCACTTGAGCTATATGCACCGAGCCATAATGAATCAGGATTTCTTTCTTTTTTTTTTTTTTTTTTGCAGTTTTTGGCTGGGGCTGCATTTGAACCCACCACCTGTGGTATATGGGGCTGGTGCCCTACTTCTTTGAGCCACAGGCGCTGCCTAGAAATTTCTTAAACTATTACTTCCTTGTCCAAAACACCAGACTTAGGCAGTTTTACAGAATTAAAGAATTTTTACCAAAATTTTAAAGGCAAGAGAACCATATTGCAACTTAAAATATTCCAGAGCACAGAAAAAAAAAGCTTCCTAAGCCTGTCAAGGAACTCTAAGAAAAGAATAGACCAGTTTTACCTATGAACATCAGTATAAAATCCTAAGTAAAATGTTAGCAAACAAGGCTTGGCACCCGCAGCTCAGTGGTTAGGGTGCTAGCCGCATACATCCAGGCTGGTGGGTTCGAACCCGGCCCAGGCCTGCTAAACAACAATGACAACTGCAATAAAAAAATAGCCTGGCATTGTGGTGGGCGCCTGTAGTCCCAGCTACTTGGGAGGCTGAGGCAAGAGAATCGCTTAAGCCCAAGAGTTTGAGGTTGCTGTGAGCTGTGATGCCATAGCACTCTACTGAGGGCGACATAGTGAGACTCTGTCTCAAAAAAAAAAACCCAAAAATCCAGGAGCATATTAAAATAAAAATACTTCACAACAAGCAAATGAAAGAATAGTGTCATATAAGGAATGATGTTAACATGTGCCATAAACATAATTCATCCTATTAATAGATCTGAGAAAAAAATCATATGATTAGGTATATAGATATGAAAAAAGCATTTGGTAAAATATAACATCCATTCTTTTTTTTTTTTTTTGAGACAGAGTCTCGCCTACACGTCTATCCAGCTCCCTTCTCCTACCAATCCTATTTACCATGTTTTTCAAAGTAAGTTTCTTTTCTTTTCTTTTCTTTTTTTTTTTTTATGAGAGTCTTACTATATCACCCTTGGTAGAGTGCTATGGTGTCACAGCTCACAGTAATCTCCAACTCTTGGGCTTGAGCAATTCTCTTGCCACAGCTTTCCAAGTAGCTAGGACTACAGGTGCCCACCACAACGGCCAGCTATTGTTTTTGTTGGTGGTGTTGCAGTTGTTATTGTTGTTTTAGCTGGCCCAGGTTGGGTACAAATCCGCCACCCTCGGTGCATTGCATGTGCCTGGCACTGTAACCATTGTACCATAGGCACTGAGCCATAACATCCATTCTTGACATTAGGATGGGCTTAGGGGGAAAAAAAAAAGAATGGATATATATACATATATACATATATATATCCATTCTTTTTGTTTTTAACAAAAAGCCAAGATCTCACGCGTTGTCCTTTGGCCTGATCATAGCTCATGGCAACCTTGAACTCTTGGGCTCAAGTGATCTTCCTGTTTCATCCTCATGAGTAGCTGGGGCTATAGAAATGTGTCACCATACCCAGCTACTTTTTAAATTTTTTTTTTTTTTTAGAGACAGGGTCTTTCTATATTGCCCAGGCTGGGCAATATTGAACTCACAGCCTCAAGTAACCCTCTGGTCTCAACCTCCCAAAGTGCTGAGTTTATAGTTGTGAGCACCTGGCCTATGCTTAATTTTTTTAAACTTTTCCTTCCTTCCCTCCCTCCCTCCCTTCCTTTCTTTCTTTTTTAGATGTAATCTCTCTCTATTGTCCAGCTAGACTGCAGTAGCATCATAGATAGCTCCATAGCCCTCAGCAACCTCAAACTCCTGGAATCAAGAGATCCTCCTAGCTCAGCTTCCCAAGTAACTGGGACTACAGGCACACCACCATGCCCGGCTAATTTTTCTATGTTTAGTAGAGATGGGGTCTCCCTCTTGCTCAGGCTGGTCTCAAATTTGTGGCCTCAAGTGATTGTCCTGCATCAGCCTCCCAAAGTACCAGAATTATAGGCATAAGCCACTGCACCTGGCCTAAAATCTTTAATAAAATAGGAATCAGACATTTTGTGTGTACTGCATGTCAAAAGGTGCCTGCCACCCATTCAACCAAAAACAACACTTGGATGTCCACTCTCTCCTGTGTTATTTAACAATCTCTCCCTCTCCCTTTCAGAGTTCTAGCTAAAAAAAAAAAAAAAAAAAAAAAAAGACATAGAAAATTGGGAAAGAGGAGTTATTGCTATTTGCAGGTGACAGGATTACATAAATGGAAGATTCAAATGACTGAAATAAAAAACTTGTCAGAGATTTCAATAACCTTCCTACTAGTGGGGCTCAGAAAACAGTACCCCAATATGAAGGGCTCAGAAGCAAATTTTTTTCTGACTTTCTCCAGGCCTCCTGCCTCTCAGATCTGTTTATCCCTGCAGCTAAACTAACCATAGAAACTATAATCCTTCTTCCCCAAGGTCATACAAGCCAAAACCCCTTTCCCCAAAAGCCAGCCATAAAACCTAAAATGATTCTGGGTAAAAACTGACCACAAAGAAATTATCTGACCTATCTTGTTTGGTCATAAGACCTATCTGTAGGTCATAAGACCCCCATTCTAGAGAGGACCCTGCCCCACACTCAGAAGGGAGGATGCTGCTCGGAGAATGTGGATAGGCCTTCCTGGGTTTCCCCACTCACTCTGTTAGCATTAGATCAATCTTTTTTTTTTCCCCCTACTTTGTCACTCTCGGTAGAGTGATGAGGCATCATAGCTCACAGCAGCTTCAAACTGTTGGGCTCAAGTGATTCACTGGCTTCATCCTCCCAAGTAGCAGGACTACAGGTGCCCACCACAATGCCTGGCTATTGTTGGAGACGGGGGTCTCACTCTGGCTCAGGCTGGTCTCGAACTCCTGAGCTCAAGTGATCCACCTGCCTTGACCTCCTGGATAGATCAATCCTTTTTGTACAATCATATTTCTTTATTAAACCTACCTAAAAGTGGATAATGTTCCTTGTCATTTTGGGTCTTCATTCTGAAGGCTCCTGTGTACACACATTAAATAAATGTGTGTACCTTTTCTCTTTTTAATCCATCTTCCTTCTGTTAGTGATTTTTTCAGTGAACTTTTATGGGCCCAGGTGCTTTGGTCCCTATACCATATAGGTGCAACAGGCAACTGCTTACATAATGTGTGCTTTTGTTAAAACTCAGCAAAGTTTCACTTGAAATTTTTGCATTATCATTGTTTATAAATTTTGCCTAAAAAAATTAAATAACAAGCTTTGACTTCTAGTTAACAATATGCATGTTTAAGGCATGAAGCCTCTTGTTTTAAACTGACTTTGAGGCAGTACCTATAACTCAGTGGGTAGGGCGCCAGCCACATACACTCAGGCTGGCAGGTTTGAATCCGGCCCAGGCCAGCTAAACAACAATGACAACTGCAACACAAAAAATAACTGGGCATTGTGGACGGTTCCTGTAGTCACAGCTACTTGGGAGGCTGAGGCAAGAGAATCTCTTAAGCCCAAGAGTTTGAGGTTGCTATGAGCTGTGATACTATGGCACTCTACTGAGGGCAACATGGTGAGACTCTGTTTCAAAAAAAAAAAAAAAAAAGACTTTTCAAAGACTGACTTTGAAAAGCATGGTAAGTAGGCTTGGTAGAACAGGGGAGCTGGATAGATGTGCAAGTGATAATACAGCAGTGATCGTGTGAGTTCATGGGACAATTTTCCACCTTTTTTTTTGTTTGTTCTGAGACAGTCTCATTCTATTGCTCAAGCTTGAGTGTTATGGTCTCAACTTACCTCATAACAACCTCAAACTCCTGGGTTTAGGGGATCCTTCTGCCTCAGCCTCTTGACTAGTTGGGACTATAGTAGCCCACCACCACACTTGGCTAATTTCTCTATTTTTAATAGAGAGGGGGTCTCGCTCTTGCTCAGTCTAGTCTCAAACTCCTGAGCTCAAGCAGTCTTCACGCCTTGGCCCGTCAGAGTGCTAGGATTACAGGTGTGAGCCACCTCACCTGGCCTCACTTTTCTTCATGTTTAAAATTTTCATTATAAAATGTTAAGGGGAAAAGAAAAATAAAGACAGCCCAGGGGTGCACCCCACCCCCCTGTGGAACTGTACCAGGCTATGGCTCTGTGCCATCTGCTTCCTTCAGAGCTCAAACCTAATTTATTCCCAACTTATTAACTTAAAGCCCATTAGAATCTTTCCCATCAGGCAGTGCCTGGAGCTGAGAGCAGACTGAGCTAGGTGAGCACCCTGCCTGAACACAGAGAGGGAGCCACTGGCTGTTTCCTCCTCAGACTCCCCTTGTAGGCATGGCCTTCACATGGTCAGCTCCCCTAATTCTTACAGGGACTGGGGTATCCAGTGAGCCCCTCTTATAGCCTAGGGAGCCAGCTGAAGAGTGAGCTGGAGTTCCACTGGAAGATGGTGACTTCATAACTATGACACCAGCCATTGTCAAGGTAGGGACACACTAGCATTAATGTTTATGGCAACCCCAGAAAACAAAGAGCACTGAGGATGGGCCCCGGGGCCATAGCTTCAAAGACTGACCCATGGGCAGGAATGCCCCCTGCAGAGTCCTCAACTCTCAGACCCAGGGAGGAGCAGGCCCTTGGTTTGGTATCACCCAGCAGAGCCATTAGCTTCAACCATCTCTGCTGTGCCAGGACAAGACACGCACTATGGAGTCAAACTCATAGGATATGATACCCAGCCATCTGGGCAAAACAGGCAAATAGAATTGACAGATGAAACTTTGGGTTCTCTCCCAAGAGGGCAAGGATGGCCAGAGGCATGGTGCAGGGGTCTGCGGGGCAGGGTGGGGGGTAGGAGTGGTGCTATCACAACAGCTGTGTGCCAAGCTCTGGGCCAAGTGCACTGTCTGCTCAGATCCTCCGGCATCTCTGGCAGTAGAAGCTGTTGCAGAGGGAAACCTCGGAGGCTGAGAGGAGTGGAGGGGCTCGCCCTAGTCATGTGGCAACCCCTTGCTCCACCCTTCCACCCGGTCTGTCCTGTGGGGGGGCTTATGCTGCTCTCTGGAGCCCCCAGACCTCTAGGCCTGGAAATTGGGGAGCCACACCCCAGGCAAGAGGTGATCTGCAGACTGGCATAGGCTTCAGGCAGTTGCTGGAAGCTGGCCCAGGCAGGGAGGCGCTGCCTGGCCTGGCTCCAGGAGTTTTAGCTGGAAGAAACCCTCATCACCAGCTGCTATGAATGAGGTGGGGGGGAGGGGCATATGGGAGCCTCAGGGGACCCTGGGGCCTGCTGGAGCCCCAACCATATTTCTACTGTCTGACTCTAAACCACTCCTTATGCCTGGGCACCCCAGGCCCTGCACTGGCCTATGAGGTGCCTCCCCACCCAGACCCTCCCTGGCAGCTCCAGCCACGCCCAATTCCCTGAGGCTTCTCTTCCCAGCTATAAGGCATCTCTGAACCCATGTAGTTCACGGAATGTAGAGGGGCTCACCGTCAGCACACACACACCACCTATTCATCTATAAGGTGCAAGCGACACTGTTTTTTCCTCCAGGAAGCCTTCCCTGACTTTTGCAAGGTAGGGATGACCCTGAGCACTTGCACATATCCCACATCCATCGGGCACTGTCTCATGGAGTCCTCATTCCTATCTATAAAGTGGGGTGCCCTCAGCCCTGGAGGTGAAGGCAGTCGCCCACAGTCACACAGCTCAGAAGCCTGGAGGAATCAGCTCCTCTTTGGCCCTTCGGAGGGCCTACAGAGGAGGACTCAGTGAGTGCTGTTGAGAGAATTCTGGTGACAAGGGGCTGGGCAGCACTGTCAGGAGTGGGGGAGGTAAGGCTCACTCAGGTGAGCAGAGGAAGGAGGACCTGACTACTATAGGTTCATCCTATTCCCAGAGTACCTACATAATAGCTCTTGCCTTCTCCTTTGGAATGATCATGCCCATTTTACAGATGAGAAAACTGATGCTAGAGAGTCTGAAGCTGGCAAATGATTTCCTAGCCAGGCCCCAGGGGTGCAACAGAACCAGGACTAGAACCCAGGCCTGCCTGTGTCCCCAGCCATGCCATGTGGCCTCCCTATGCCATAACCCAGTGGTGGACCAAGGCTCCCCAGACCCTACCTGAACCTCTCCTGGGCCTCAACTGGGACTTTCCTGTGCTCCTTCTGAGACCTCTTGCTGAGGTGTCAGAATATGTTTGTCAGACATGCAGCTCAGAGGAAGCCTTTGTACTCTCTATTTACAAGAGGAGGCTTGTGAGCAAATTAGCAGAGTAACCAGGGAAAATGTTTGGCTTCTGTGGGTGGGAGTTGGAGCCATCTGTTCCCAAGTGCTGAGAAAACACTGGAGCAGTCACTGGAGCCACAGTGCCCAGCAGAGCTTCAGAAAGAAGGACCTGGCACCCACAGGCTGTGTGTCCTGGGGCAAGGGACCCGCCTTCTCTAGGCCTTGTCTGGTGTGTAAAACCACGGAGACCTTCCTGGCTGTGTGACTCCGGATGCTCCCTGCCCTTCTCCCGTGCATCCTTTCCATACCCACCCCCAGACTGAGCCCCTCCCAGGTGGAGGAGGGCTAATGACCTCCACAACCAGAAAGTGCAGTCGTACCCAGCAGTGGCCTCTGGGGCTTTATTTGCTGTTGTTCTCATTTGTTCCCAAACTGAAAATAGCTTTATTATTCCCTTTAATATAAAGATAATAATTCACCAATCCAGAAATTTATGACATAGAAATGTAAATCAAGAGAGGCAGCACCTCCCCTTGACTGGGGAGCACCTGTTGAGGACAATGTCTGTCTGGATCCTTCTCTGAGCTGCCTTCCACATCAGGGGGCTGTGAATGGAGTGAGATCATTGATAGTTCAGAGATAGAGAGAGAAAGGGGATTACCTACCCTACAGGAAACTGTGGCTTTAGGGCGGCTCCTGGGGCCTCCCATTCATAGGAGCTGAAAGGTTTGGAGTCTGAGCCTTGCCCTCAAACAAATCTGGATTTGAGTCTGAGGCCTTGCTGCTTTCTAACCATGTGTAAATGTGGTAACAACAGCAGCCACATCACAGGATTACTGCAAGTTACATTTACGACATGTGATGGTCATTGAGCCTGGGCTGACACTGAATTGGTGTCCAGCGGCCATTCACTGTGGTCAGTAGGAACCACATTGAAATGCCCAGGAATGTTGCCACTCAGGCAAACCCAGTCCATGTGGGACTGTGTCTGGCAGGGATGGGAAGGAAGGTGGGGGTAGGGCAGGGTGGGCCAGGACCAGTGACCTAGAGGTCAGAGGTCAACAGGGATGTCACCTGCCACCATCAAGTCCTGGCAGGGAACTCAGTTCACTTTTGGCCTTCCAGGTTGTTTAGAAAGGCATAAGACAGAACATATTAAACAGTTGGCAAAATTTATAACTCTTAAGTATGCTATGTGGGTCTTTTGCAATTTCACCTTAACCTAGGCATTGAAAATTTAGAGGTGGGCCTGACCCTAAAGTTCCAGACTCTATCTTTGTCCAAGCTCTTTTGTCAGCCAAGAACACTTGTTTCCTTGGAACTTTCGAGAGCTGCCTGAACACGACTGTAGTCATTGTAATTGTGGACGTGTGAGCCCAAGAAGGTGGAAACGGGTTTTGAGGCTGAGGATCCTAGAAGGGGCTGTTCCCAGTCCAGGAGGAACATGGTATTGGTGAAAGGTGGCTGTTTTGTTTCTGGAAGGAGCTTATCTTGGCTGAATTCTCCTAATCCTCTTGCAGGATTAAGGAAACTCAATGCACGTCCTGGTGATAATGCCCTTTAAGGATTTAATAGGATTTTGGCTTTCTAAGAGAAAGCCCTGGATGAGGAATTTAAAGAACTTATTTAGGCTCCACACTCTGCTCCTAACTCACTGGGTGACCTTGATCTGTGGTTCTGTTTCTCCACCTGTAATAAAAGGGGCCAGACTCTGCTCTTAACTCACTGGATGACCTTGATCTGTGGTTCTGTTTCTCCACCTGTAAAAAAAAGGGGGTTAGAGGTGGTCTGTGGGCCCTAAATGGCTGTGTGGTGGATGGGGAGGGCTGTCGTTGCTACAGTGCATGTCAGTTTGGAAGGCTCTCTCCTACCATGTGCTGTCAGCCACAAAGCATCATGGAGGCCAGTCATGAAACAGCACACATGGAACTCAGAGATGGGTCAGAGAAGGCCTCAAGACATGAGCCTAGCCCAACAGAGCCTTCCTCAGAATTGCTACTGGGTCCCCTGGATGGCTTTCATTCATGACTCCTTTTAACTTGGGAAGATAAGATGAAACTACTGTGGCCACCTGTCTGTTGTGTGCCCAGCACCCATGTGCAGAAGGAAGTCTGGAAAGATAACAGAATAAGAGATGGAGAGAGAGGCAGAGCTGTGGCAGCATTATTTGTGACGCTGGATCCGGCCTTACCTGACACTTACACTGTCAGTAAACTCTCTTTTTAGCATAAAGGTGTTTGAGTGGTATTCCTGGGGCTTTGGACTGGAAGGGTGAGGGTACACCTATTTCCAGGAGGAGAACTCAATGAAATCTATAAATTTCATCAGATTCTCAAAGGGGAATTTGATTTCCTCAAAGACTAAGAAGCCCTGCTGTGGTTCGGATGTTTGTCTCCTCCAAAACTCATGTTGAAATTTAATCCCTGGTGGGCCAGTATTGAGAGGTGGGGCCTTGTACAGGTGATTTGGTCATGTTCATTCATGGATTAATGGAATAATGGATTAGTAGATTAATGGATTATCCTGGGAGTGGGACTGGTGGATTTTTAAAGAAAGGAAGAGAGGCCTGAGCTAGAAAGTGGGTATTCTGGGGGCCTTGAAGAGAGTCCATGCCAGCAAGAAGGCCCTCACCAGATGCAGATCGTTGACCTTGACTTCCCAGCCTCCAGAGCTGTCCAAAATAGATTACCTTTCTCCCTCCTCAGTCCTCTTAGCGGATGGTCTTCGTTGGGGGCCCTTCTGCACCTAATGCAGAATGATGGCGGCCTCAAAGAAGATGAAAAAGTTGCTGGAGGCTCGGCACCCGTAGCACAGTGGTTATGGCTCCAGCCACATACACCGAGGTTGTTGAGTTCGAACCCAACCCAGGTCAGTTAAACACCAATGACAACTACAACAAAAAAATAGCTGGGTGTTGTGGTGGGTGCCTGTAGTCCCATCTACTTGGGAGGCTGAGGCAAGAGAATTGCTTAAGCCCAAGAGTTTGAGGTTGCTGTGAGCTGCGACACTATGGCACTCTACCGAGGGCGACATAGTGAGACTCTGTCTCAATAAAAAAAAAAAAGTTATTTATAGCTTTCATACGAAGGCTATAACCCAATCTCAGTACAAGAATTTGGGGAAGGGGGCAAGGGAGAGGAACGGAGGGGGAGGAAGGGTGAAGGGAGGGTGATCAGTGGGTCCACACCTAGGGTGCATCTTGGAAGGGTGCAGGTGAAGTTTACTAAGTGCAGAGTATAAGGGTTTGAACACAATAATTAAGAAAATGCCATGAAGGCTATGTTAACCAGTTCGGTGAAAATATTTCAGACTATATGGAACCAGCACATTGTACCTTATGATTGCATTATTGTACACAGCTATGATTTAATTTTTTAAAAAGTTGCTGGAATTGATCAACTCAAGGCTACAACTTGTCATGAAAAGTGGAAAAAGTATGTGCTTGGGTACAGGCAGACTCTGAAGATGATCAGATAAGGCAAAGAGAAATTGATGATCCTCACCAACAACTGCCTAGCTTTCAGGAAACGAGAAATAGAGTACTATACCATGTTAGCCAAAACTTGTTCATCACCTCAGTGGCAATAATATTGAATTGGGCACAGCATGCGGAAAAGACTACAGTAGGCACACTGGCTATCCTTGATCCAGGTGACTCTGATGTCATTAGAAGCATGCCAGGACAGACTAGGAAAAAGTAAATCATGCACATTTTTTCTTTAATAAAACCTACCAGAGCTTTTTTTTTTTTTTTTTTTTTAAATAAAATAAAAAAACAAAATAGATACTTTTCTTTACAAATCCCCCGGTCTCATATATCCAGTTTCAGCAAAAGAAAATGGACGATGACAAGCCCTAAGGTAGGTTTCTTCCAGCTCAAGGTACTCAGTTCTCTCTATAGCTGCTGGTCAGTAGTACCTGGCTGGAGGTGGGGTGGGGGGTGTCACCATCACACTGTGCAGGGTGCCACCTTCCATCTATCTGCTTCTGCCATCTCTGGGCCCAGGAGGCTGCTCTGTGTGAGCCATGTCAGTAGGCTCCCTGCCCTTGAGATCCCCAATAGAAGGCACAACAGGCCCCAGGATATTTCCCCCGCTCCTTCTCTGTAGGAGCACCTTGCCGGCAGTGTCCCCCTCTTTTCTTCCAGATTCTGGCCTCTTTGGTCCTTCTCTACTGCATTGGGCTTAGGGGTGGTGACAGTCCCTTTGTCATCATCCCAGACAATGTGTGGGAGTTCCTGACCCCTTAGCTTCACTCCTGGAAACCGTCCTTCATAAATAACCCCTGCCTTGAATGACCCTGATCTGAACTGTGCCATCGGTTTCCTGTTGGGGTCCAAGAGATGTAAGAGCCAGGAGAACAACCTACGATCAGATAAAACACAGTGAGTCCGGGATCACCCCTAGACCCTGAGGTGGGGCAGAAAGGAGATGCCAGGGGACAGGATGCACTCAGTGTGTATCCCAGGCCAGCCAAGTCACCCTGTGGTGCTCTACCTTATTGTCACCTAAAAGAGAGAACATCTCGTTGGTCCTGTCTCCTGGAACCCCCTTCCCGAGGGCGGCATGTTGCATGTTGACTTTCTATCACTCATCACTGATCAAGTGATAGAAAATGTTTAGTGACAATAGCCAGAGGGAGGAGGAAGGAAAATGACTCCACACCATGCCGTGCTGGGAGGACATGACTTACTGCAGCCTTTCTGGAAAGCAGGTCAGCACTTCAGTTAAGCACAGCTGCATAAAAAACCACCCCCAAAGCCAAGGGCCAAAACCTCAGCAGCTACTGCTCTTGCTTCTGGGCCTGGGAATACATTGGCTTCAGCCAGGGGAACTCACTGTGTCTCTCACGGTCACACTCAGAAGGCAGCTTTTTTTTTGTTTTGTTTTGTTTTTTTTTTTGAGACAGAGTCTCAGTCTGTTGCCCAGGCTAGAGTGCTGTGGTGTCAGCCTAGATCACAGCAACCTCAAACCCCTGGGTTCAAGTGATTCTCTTGCCTTAGCCTCCTATGTAGCCAGAACTACAGGTGTCTGCCACCACACCTGGCTAATTTTTTTTCTATTTTTCGTAGAGACTGGGTCTCATTCTTGCTCAGGCTGGTCTTAAACTCCTGAGCTCAAACAATTCTCCTGCCTCAGCCTCCCAGAGTACTGGGATGACAGGCCTGAGCCTCCAGGCCTGGCCCTAATGTCTTCTGACAAGGACACCGATCAGATTGTATGAGGGCCCTCCCCAATTGTCTCATTTACTTTCATTCCCTCTTTAAAGGCCCCGTGTCCAAATAAAGTCCCATCTTGAGGTGCTGGGATTCCAGCTTGTGGACTTTAGCTGACACAATTCATCCCGTAACATGTTTTAAGCCTTCCCATTTGTGATACTTTGCTGTAGCAGCCACAGCAAAGTCACATGTGACAAATCAGGGTTCCCAGAGCAGTTTTCCCCAGAGAGGTGGGACAAGCCATATGGCCTTTTCTAACCCCTTTCCATTATTGGTCCCTTCTTCATCGTCCTATTCACAGAGGTGGCCAGGAAGACCTGCCAGGTCCAGGGGGATGGGCTGGCCACCGGCTTCACCTCTTCATGGGCGGAATGGGTGAAGAATCTGAAGACCCCCTCAGATCCCCACTGAGGGGTAGAGGAAAGGTTGGTGGTGAGAAAGGGAAGAGGGAGAAGGGAAGACTGTGGTGAGATAAATGAACACACACTGTACAACATTCAGGGGAAACGCAGACCATGCGTGGCTTTATGGAGCATGTGTGGAAGTCAGATTCATTGGGCTTAATAAATCTGTGTGGTGGGGAGAACCTGTCCTTAGCTCAGAGTTTGCCTTTGAGTTCTTGGAACTTTTGCCTACAGAGGTGACGCAAGGGCAGAAGTTCAGTGTCATGGTGCTCCCCCTTTTCCCTGCCAAAGTGCCACAGGGGGTGTGGGCCACCAGGAAATCCTTCTGTTGCTCCCAACATAATGTTCTAGGATGGTATTGTCATTCCCCCAGGGAAGCTCAAACACTGGGGTCCCTGGCTCCTGCCATCTGTGGGTTAGCACCCCTTTTCAGCCTCCATCTGAGCCCATCTCGGTGTTCTTGGGCTTTTAAGGGACATTTAAAAACTGATGATGGTACAGCTGTCGATGGGAGCCGAGGGCAATTTGGGTTTCCCACATCTCTGGGACTTTATTTCCTGGCACCTCCACCGTGTGGCCTTGGGCAAGCCACACTTCCACTTGGGGCCTTGGTCCTCAGTTCTATGAAACGGGGTGAGGCTGGGTGTGGTGGCTAACACCTCTAATCCTAATACTCTGGGAGGCCAAGGCAGGAGGATTACTTGAGCCCAGGAGTTTGAGACCAGCCTGCGCAAGAGCCAGACCTGGTCTCTAAAAAAGTAGCTGGGCATTGTGGCAGGTACCTGTAGTCCCAGCTACCAGGGAGGCTGAGGCAAGAGGATCTCTTGAGCCCAAGAGTTTGAGGTTGCTGTGAGCTATGACACCATAACACTATACTGAGGGAAACAAAGTGAAACTCTGTCTAAAAAAAAAAAAAAATAAATAAAAAATATATATATATAACAAAACAAATGGACCAAGTAGTTGGCAATTGTGATTTTCCAGGAGGAATCAGCAATCAGGGATGTGCCGCCAGCAGAATTAATAGAACAGGCTTGTGACTGCTGTCCTGAGCTGTGAAGAGCTACAACTGACGATTAGCTTTCCAGCCCCACACAGCAGTCGCCCTCCCTCGAATGCCTGGGCCCATCTCTGCTGTGCTTCCCACCTGCTCATCAAGCCACTGTCTCTGGACTATCTGTCCCTCTTCCATGTCTTCACCAGTTCCTCCTTTCTATTTCCTATCTCATTTTCACCAACTCCTGGTGGCCCACTCCACACACACGTCGTGTCTGTCCTGCAACTCCCAAATGCCCAGCTCCAGCCCAGCTTCTCCCTGGACTTCAGGGATGCAGAGCCAGCTGCCTTTCGGTCAGAAGCTGTGGTGGGGGCCAGTGCTCTCCTGGCAACCTGCCTTCTGCCACCTGGCTTCTCTGGTTGGCAAAAGGGTGATAGGAGGAGCTGATTACAGCACTCTCCTCTTGCACCACCATTCCAGTTAGCATGGAGCAGGTCAATGGGTCCCCTGTCAGTGCCCTGTTGAGCTAACAGGGTTCCAAGGGGTTCTTAATGAGGAACTAGAAGTGGGCAAAGAAGGGCTGGCCCTATATTTAATCATTTATTTCACCATCCATTTTATTACAAATGTTTACCTAATGCCCATTCTGCCAGTTACGGCTGGCGTTGGAGGGTGGAACTGTTGCTATAGAGAGTGTGTGCTACTTGTCCCTCTGCTGGGGGAGCCCCCTGCCACCATGGTATCTATATCTTCCCACCTAGCTACCACTGTGGATATCTGGCAGACCAACCGACTGTGATACTCCAACTAGAGCTGGATGATTGGTTCAGTAGTGGCCATGTGACCCTTGTGGGACCAATCAAACCCTTCCCTGAGCTTTGCTATACAAACATGGGGGAGAAAGGACACCTCTCTTGCTCAGGAATTGTGAGTTACTAATAGCATAACCATAGCCCTGAGGGTGAAACTGGCTATATGGAGAGGGCGATAGATGGACAGAACCGCAGAAGCCTGGAGACCTCAACTGGACCTCTCAGTTACACAAACCAACACATCTTCACTTTTGCTTAAGGTAATTTGAGTCAGGTTTCTAAAACTGAAGCAGCTGAAAGATTTCTGATTCATCCAGACAAACTATATTCTTCCCCTTGAGACGTGTACAGTTGTGGGGGAGACAGCCCAACTGTGTGTCATTCTAACTTGTGGTTCATGTGGATAATTGTGGTTTCATGTAATGGGATGGCTGGTCAGTGAAGGCTCCTGAAGAGGTGACCTTTGGGTTGAAATGAGTTGGAGCCAGGAAAGCTGGGACCAGAAGGTGGGAATGAAAAGGGGTGTGGTGGTGTAGATCCCTGATCAAGGCTTGGGGAGTTTCCTGGGACACAAACCCAGCTCAGAGGAGTTTAGACACAAAGGGGAGTTTATTAGTTCATGTAGTCAAATTGGGTTAGGGCCCAGGTAAGTCTGGAACCAGGGACAAGAAAGCTCCAGGGTCCTCTCTGTCTCTGGCCTCTGGCCTCCCACAATCTCTGGCTCACAGCATCCCACTTCCACCTCCCAGGAGGGCCTGAGCCCTCTCTCCTGGTCACAGCAATGGGAAACAATCCCTAGGGAGAATTCTGATTGTCCTGGCTTGGGTCATGTGGTTGCCAGGGATAAGAGGGTGGGGCAGTCAGGACAGCTGCATGGGTACGGGAGGAAGGGCTATTCCCAGAAAGAGGGCATTTGTCTAGAACAAGGAGGGCACTGGCATTTGGGGTGACAGAGGGTCATGCTGCGGCATCTAGAATGTTCTTCAGAGGGAGGAGAGAGCCTGAGGTTTAGGGAGAAAAGGATTCCAAGATTTAAGTGGGAAACAGCTCTTCTAGTCTATTCTTGTCCCTTTGATCCTTATCAGTATTGTCAATTCCATGACAACGGGAGAGGAGCTAGGAGTGCTTTTAAGTAGCAAGTGATTTTTGTAAGCAACAAAGTTTGTATTTTTATCACTCTGAATCCTCTCCAATTACTGCTTTCTCAGGGCCATGGCAGGGTCTACCCTGGGTCCACGGTGCCTACAGGGGTGGGAGGGCATCCCAGTGGCCTTGGGATACCCGGTGGAGGTGTTGACAGGCAGCCTGGGCTCTGCTCTGTGACTTCATCTCTGCTGTTGGTGCTGCCCTGTCTGGCTCCTGCCTCTGCCCCCTCCACTGGCTCCTTTGCCTCCTGAAGACATTTGCAAGTAAATTGGAGCTTTGTAGTGGCGAGTGCCAGCCTCAATTTCACTTACCAATAATCTTCAGTTTGAGAGGCCACACAAAGGGACACACACTGAATCACACACACAGAGAAGCACATATGCACAAATCATACACACACACATAAACACCCCCAAAGCAATCACCCTCTGACACACACATACATGCATAATAGACACACATGTGCATACATGAAACATACTCTCAGACGCGTGCCAACACACATAGACACACACAGAGATTCAGACATGACAGAGACAGACAAGGAAACGTAACGGCATCATACAGACCCACACACCCAGGTGCACACATACAGACACTTGCCCATAAACCCACATAAACATGAACATACACACTCAGTCTCATGAAGATACACACCTGTCAGTCAATGGGGGACTGTTTAATATTTAACCACCAGCCTTCTGATTTGTAGTATTTTGCAGTTTCTATGGTATAAATATCCCTACCATGGCAGGTTTAAAGCTGCCAGTGTGATGTCCCTGAACGTGGAGTTGGGAAAGGAGCACATGTTAGCTCTGAAGCTGGGAGGAGCTGGCTCCAGCACCCCACTGATACTGATAGGCACACACAGAGAACACACACACACACACACACACACAAGCTCTGCTGGCAAGTGGCTCCATGCTGGAGTTCAGTCAGTCCTGGATTCAATCCCTGGCTTTAACGGCTGACTTCACTGTGTGTCTTTGATGACACATCTCGACTTCTCTGAGCCTCAGATTTCTCGTAAAATAGCAAAAGCCCAGCGAGTGCTGATGGAAGGAACTCCAACATAGGGTCTGCTTCAGGGCTGGCTGTTTGGCCTTGTGAGTAAGAGTAATGCCCTAGGACCATCTGCACATCCTGGAGTCTAAGGCCCTGGGCTGACACAGATGTCTGTACAGGTGCTAGAGAGCCAGGACCATGCCTGGTGTGCGCCCACCAGCCCCTTGGGGCTTGGGCTGTAGGTCTCCGTTGCTCTTGAGCAGGACTTGGGATGTGTCCATGGGTACAGTGTGGGGCCTGTCAGCCTCTGCCACCTCCTCCCACACATACTTGGATTTGTGCCCCGGGCTCTGCATGTCTGATCTGTCTGCCTGGAGAGTCCACTCACCCTCCCCTTTCTCAGACATCAAAGCCACCTTGTCAGCTCATGGGAGTGGCCCCTGACATCTGCCAGTGCCCCACAGCATGGCCTGGAAGTGCTTGTTCAATTACCCAGACTATGAGGATTGCCAAGGAGCTGAAGCTGCCTCAAATCAGTCTCTCTGACTAGAGAGATCATGGACTTTTAAAGGAGAGGCTATGTGCCTGGGGCAGGTCACCATGCACTGGGGCAGAGTGAGGAGGATGGTGAATCTTGGCTACAGGAAGTCTTGCCCTGAGGCCTTCAGAATC
Source organism: Loris lydekkerianus (assembly GCA_963574355.1). NCBI lineage: Eukaryota > Metazoa > Chordata > Mammalia > Primates > Lorisidae > Loris > Loris lydekkerianus. The sequence continues at coordinate 12,618 of CAUYPK010060150.1, read as the reverse complement.
TCAGCGCCTTTGTCTGGCAGAAAATCCTTTCTTTCTGGGAAACAACTCAGAAGATCAGGTAGGTAGTTAAGGGAGAGAATTATACAGGGGTTGTTGAAATACATTCAGTATTCAGCATGTGTTACATATCCCCCCATGCACTGTACTGGGTTGTCTCTCTCTCTTTTTTTTTTGAAGACAGAGTCTCAGTTTGTCACCTGGGTAGAGTGCTGTGATGTCACAGCTTACAGTAAACTCCTGGGCACAAGTGATCATCTTATCTCAGTTTTATTATTTTTTATTAGAGACAGGGTCTCACTCTTGCTCAGGCTGGTCTGGAACTCCTGAGCTTAAGCAATCCATCTGCCTTGGCCTCCCAGAGTGCTAGGATTACAGGTGTGAGCCACCATGCCTGGCCTTGTGTTGTCTCTTTTTCTGCTTGTCCCTGTAGACAGCCCTTGGCTCCTGGGGACAGAGCCTGACACTGTGATTGGCATACAGCAAGTGGAAAGTGTTTTCAGGTTGGATGCAACAGAACCCAAGACTTGGTGCCCTGAGGAGGTGCCGGTGGGCCGTGCTGGGGCTGTGCTCAGTCCTGAGCCTGAGGTGCTCAGTGCAGCTGCTGCAGCAGGAACACGAGGTCTCAGGACTGAGGGTCCTGGGCGTGAGCCCGGGAGGCCACTGTTGCAGCGCCCAGGAGGGCATTGCACACACCTTGCAATCCTCCCCATCTTATGGGCAGCTGCATTTTTTTTAAGAGGGCGGTGTTAGGGTGGAAAACTCAGTAAGGTGCTCTGCTCAGGACAAGAAAAGAATTTCTCTAGTCTAGACCAAGACTAGGATATAAAGGTATAGACTTTTTTTTAATCTTAGAAAGAGAGGGAGTGAGAGAGTGAAGAGTGGAGGAAGAGACGAGATCAGGAAGACGTGGCATCCTGAAGAAAGAAGAGGACAAGGAGTTAGCTAAACTTAAGGGGGGGACCAAAAAAGGTAATTGCAGCCAAATTCACGAGGTATCACAGGTGTGAATGCTGTATCCATTTGTCCTCCAGGAAGATGGAAGATCGACATTGAAGATCCAGGCGTTTTCAATCCTGAGGCCTGATGTTCATATCCCATTGTTTGTCTGGGACACTCAGGATCCACTTGTGGCTAAAGGAACAAATTCTAAAAGACAAAGGAGCTGGTAAATGGAAAGAGAAGAATTTATTTTTCATTTTTGTTAGCTGGGCTCCTCAGTGGTTTGTGAAAGCAGAAAGCCACAGGGTGCTCAGCTGGAGAATTAGTAAGATTGATCTCTAGCTGTTACTAGCAAGTTGTAGCATCAGGTATTTCCCTGTTATTTTTGTAATTTTTGTAAGACCTGCCCCTTTTAGGAGGTCCTGCTCAAGTGTGTGTCCTGAGGGAGAGCCCAAGCTTCTGACCAGACCATCTCTTGAGATTGTGCACCTGGGCCATGGGCGTGGCGCACCTTTCTCTCTCTTGGACTTGCTTTCTGGAGATGGGTCTATACCTGCAGTCCCCAACATGGTAGCTAGGAGACACTAGCTGGACATGGCCGTTTACATTTAAATTAATTACAGTTAAATAAAATTGGAATTTCAGCTCTTTTCCATGTTCTAGTCACATTTCAAGTGCCCAGGAGCTACATGTGGTCAGTGGCTGCTGCACTGGGCAGCCCAGATCTGGAACATGGCATCTGTGGACCTTGAGGGGTACCAAGGAACGGTCTGGGTTCTGAGCAAGGATGCTGTCCTCAAGCTCCTCCCTTCCTGGCACCACTCCCTGAACTTGGAGAGGAGTCACCTTTCTCCCAGGAAGCCAGTTAAGCTCACTCACTCACACAGCAAAGCGTGAAGCTCTGTTGCCTCCACGTGTCTCAGTGATAACCCACTGGATATTTTACAAAAATGTGTAATTCAAAGCAGAAATTGGCCAAAAGAGATAAAAGTGGTAAACTGAAGTTGAAATTTAAATCAAACATGAAGTTCATAGAAGCAACAGCTGACCATGGGAACGTCGACACTACTGCCATTGGAGAGACACTGGGTGTTGCAGCCTTGGGGATACAGTGAAGGCAACTTACCACGGACTCACAAAAGGATGAAGGCATCCCAGGAAGTGATGCCAGCAAAAATCTCACATTAAAGGAACTCTTGAAGATATTTCACAACATTGAAATCACAAAGGATAAAATGTTGGAAGTTAATCCAAACTTAGAGAGGAGTATGGAAATTCACGATGGCATAGAAAAGATGCCAGCCCCATGTCTCATGTTCCATGACAAGATGAAGAAGGCAGCCACTGTGCAAACTACTCTCGGTAAATTTTTAATTCTCAGTTTCCAAATGTAAAGGGCAATGAACTGAACAGATCTTAGTTTCACTCTTTTTTAATTCCACTATAGATTTATAACAAATTGTGAGAAAGTTTGTGTTTTGACAACAATTTCTAAAGGTCACAGAACAATTGTAATTCTTCCCATTGATTATTAAGATGACTCTGCTGAGTCCTTGTTATAGTCCTGCAACTGTGAAAGGAAGGATTGCTTGCATTTACACCAAGGGAATCATCAAACGCTGCAAATCTGGGCTTCATTTATTACTATTATTATTATTATTTTTTTTTTTTGAGACAGGGTCTTGCACTGCTGCCCAGGCTGAAGTGCAATTGCATAATTATAGCTCACTGTAGCCTCAAACTCCTAGGCTCATGTGATCTTCCCACCTAAACCTCCTGAGTAGCCAGGACTACTGCTGCGTGCCACCATGCTTGGCTACATTTTTTAAAATTTTCTTAAGAGACAAGTTCTTGCTGTGTTGCCCAGGCTGGTGTTGAACCCCTGAGTTCAAGGAATCCTCCTGCCTTGACTTCCGAAAGTGCTGGGATTATAGACGTGAGCCACTGTGCCTGGTCTGCGCTTAGATTGTGTTGCCGTGTCTAGACTTAAGAATGTGACAGTGTGTGTTTGTAGCTATTACACTGTGAATGCACACACAAAAATATGAGATTCCCCCCAATATTTGAAAATTATAGCATTATCCAATGATTAAGGAAATTTCTTATACCATGGGTGAGGGAGTAACATTTTGACATGTACTTTGTCATTTTGTTTGCCTTACTCAATAACGTGAATGAATATGTCAGTTACCCATTCATGGCAAGCTATGCTCAGTGAGCTGGTGGGTCAGCATCTATTTCTGACCACTGCCATCCCTCCCACACTCTGTAGACCCCAAGCAAGATGCACACATGTGGAGCTGGTGGCCATGGGACCATGAGTTCACATGAGGAGCTGACATGTAACCTGGCTCTTCTTTGGGACCCAGAATCTTCCAGGCTGTGACTAGCCCCTGTAGAAGTGGTCAGTGCCAATGTCTACGTGGTTATAGACTGGGTCTGGGTGACTGTCCTTTGACTAGGGAAGAAGGGACCCAGTTATGGTCTAGGTGACTATCTCCAGTGGAGGTGGGGATGATATCAGGATATCACAGGATATCAGGTGGCTGCCCTGGGAAGGGTGTGATGACCATGGCAGCTGCAGAGAGAGGCTCAGATTGAGCTTGGCACCCCTTAGAAGCCAGCTGATGGGGAAACTGAGCCCCAGAATCTTTTCCGCATCCCCTGCAGACCCAGCCTCCACATAATGAAGTCTTCCAGACAGACCAGAAGGTACCTCTCTGTCCTGGCATCTGCTGGTCCAGGAAGCACACCAAATAGGCCACTCTCTGACATTCCCACACCAGCTGGTATCCTGCAACTCAATTCAACTCTGATGTCATCCACTTTCTCTATAGTGCAGGCCCCACAGTGTGAGGCTCAGGCCCATAAGACAGCCCCCTCATTAGACACCAACTGCAAGCCCAGGCCTCCCACACATCTGACTAACAGCCGTAAATCAAGAAATCCCACAGCTCCCTCCTGAGGTTCAGTAATTTTCAAGGGACCCACTTTACTTACTATCATAGTTTATTATGAAGGAGTCAAATGAACCACCGGATGAAAGGTACACAGGGCCAGGTCCACAAGGGTCCTGTGTGCAGGAGCTTCTGTCCCTATGGAGCTGGGGTGTATGCCACCCTCCCAGTATGTGGCTGTGTTTACCAAATTGGGAGCGCCCCAAAGCCCGTGGTTTAAAGGATTCTTGTGAAGATTCAATCACATGGGCATGACTGACCCAATCATTGGCTATTGGTGATTGAACTCCATCTCCAGGGATCCAGGGTGGGCCTGAAAGTCAGACGGTTTGCTCCTCTGGTCACCAGCTTCCATCCTGAACTAGTCAAGGGCCACTGAGTGTCACCTCATTAGTATAAACTCAGGTGTGGTTGAAAGTGGCTCATCAGGTTGTCATAAATAACAGAAGATTCTCCTCTTATAGTCCTTCAGGAAGTTCCAAGGGTGCTAGGTCTGTGCCAGGAACCAGGGACATACACCTAATACCTATTATATTTCCTGTTGGCCTACATTACTAGTGCCCAAGCCCTTCCAGAGAATTGGCTCTGAATTGCCAAACTGGGGAGAGAGACGGACCGTGGGAGAGACTCTCAGTGTCTCAGTGGGCCTGGCTTCCAGGTGGATACAGTCCAGAGGGTATGCACAAGGGGGATGCCTTTGTCCAGGACAGAGGAGGGAGGAAGGCGATGGGAACTTCACGAACTGCAGAGGTCAGGTCTGTGTTAATTGTATCCCTCAGAAAGACAGATTCCAGCCCTAAACCCTGGCACCTGTGAACGTGATCTCATTGGAGATAGGACTGTTGGGGATGTAATCGAGGTGTAAATTAAGAAGGGGCCCATCCTGAGCAGGGTGGGCCCTCATCCAGTCACTGATATCCCCATAAGAAGAGGACGGAGGTCAGGCACAGAGGTGAGAAAGTGACGTGAGGATGGAGGGAGAGATTGGAGTGGTGGTCTGCAAGTCGACTGTGCCAATGAGGTCAGCTGCCAGAAGCAGGCCAGGTCAGGCCAGGAGAGATTCCCCCTGGGACCATGAGAGGAAACTCAGCCCTGCTGACACCCTCATCCCGGACTGCTGGCCTCTAGAATAAATTCCTGTTGTTTAAACCACCCAGCTGGTTGGCATGGTCTGCCCTTTATCTGTAGGTTCCACGTCTGCAGAGACCACTGACTATGGATCAAAAATATTTGGGTTGAGTTCCTATGAAAGTTGGAACAGGGACATTTGTCTATCACCTATAATAGCCCTTGTTCATAACAGCAAGTAGTAAGTCAGTTGAATGTTTGTAACTTGGGGACTTACTGTAATAGCCTCCATTTACAAGTACGAGTTGTACGTAAGACGGATGTTTGTAACTTAGGGACTGCCTGTATATATTTTTGGAGGCAGAGTGTTGTAGTCATCACAGATCACTGTAACCTCAAACTCCCAGGCTTGAGTGATCCCACAGCCTCCCCAGTAGCTGTGATTAAAGACATGCACCACCAAGTCTGACTTAGTTTTGTATTTTTTTAGAGACAGAGTCTCACTCTATTACCCGGGCTAGAGTGCAGTGGCCTCAGACTCTCTCACAGCAACCTCAAACTCCTGGTCTCGAGCAATCCTCCTGCCTCAGCTTTCCCAGTAGATGGGACTCCAGGCACGTGGGCCACCTTCCCTGGATCATTTTTCTATTTTTAGTAGAGATGGGGTCTTGCAGTTGCCCGGGCAGGTATTAAATGCCTAAGCTCAAACAATCTTCCCACCTTGGCCTCCCGAGTGCTGGGATTATAGGTGTGAGCCACTGTGCCCAGCCCAAAAATATTTTTTATAAAATGAGTTTCTTTCCATCTCCAACACAAACCTGCTGAAGAGCTCAGATATGTGCTCAGATATACTCCATGGTTTTCTGCTATATTTGTGTGTGTCTATTTCTGGGCTTGCTATTCTGTTCCATTGATTTATCTGTCTTTTCTTTCACCAATACCACACTTTGTGTTTTTTTTTTTTTTTTTTTTTAAAGAGATGGGGATCTCACTCTGGTGTTCAGGCTGGAGTACACTGGCTTTTTATAGGCACCATCATAGCTCACTGCAGCCTTGAGCTCCTGGGCTCAAGCTGATCCTCCTACCTCTTGAGTAGCTGGGGCTACAGGCTTAATATCATGCTTGGCTATTTTTTAATTTTTTTTTTTTTAGAGACAGGGTCTCACTATGCTGTCCAGGCTGGTCTTGAACTCCTGGCCTCAGGCAATCCTCCCACTTCAGCCTCCCAGAGTGCTGGGATTATAGGTGTGAGCCACTGCACCTGCCCAAACAGGGTAAATCTTTTCTTTCATTCTTGTTCTTTTTATATCCCTCTGGAAAATTGTGTAATTATTCACTCCTTTAACAAGTATTTCCTGAGCAGCTCCAGACACTGAAGCCCTTTTTCATATCAATCCTACTCATTTCATTCAATTAATTACTCAGTGTCTTCTATCTTTGCTACTATTGTGAGTGATTTCCTGTGACTATTTCGGGGCTTCCCTTCACCACCGTATCTTCTAACCAATTATTGCTGGGTGTGTAAAAAAATGGTATTGGTTTGTATTACCTTCAGGACCAGACACCTACTCAAGCCTTATTATTGGTTCTCAGTTTCCTGTGGGTTTTCCAGGTAGACAGTCATATAATTTGCCAATAATCACAGTTCTGCGTCCTTGTTTCCAAATGTTTCCAACATTTTTTAATGTTGTTTTTAACTGTGGCAAAGTAGACACAACATAAAATTGACCATTTTAGCCATTTTTAAGTGTATTGTTCAGTGGCACAATTTGCAATGTTGTGTGTGACCATCTGGTCACAGAACTTTTTCATCATAAACAGAAATTTCATTCCCATTACTCAATCTCTCCCTATTCCTCCCTCCCCCGGGCCCTGGGAAGCACTAAGCTTCCTGCAGGTGTCAAATATCCAGAGCCTTCTTTGGGGCTGGTGGTCAGAGTTGTTTCCTCCCTTTCCACCAGGCAGCTTTGGGTTGATGTTTTGAGCCCTCTCTCTTTCTGCATCTCACATAGTTTCTTCGTCTCTAGGTCAAGTCTCCCCTGTGTGAACATTACCAAGCTGGGGCCTGGATTGGGGGTCCATACTCCAGGCCATGGTACCATAGCCCGATCTTCCTGCCTAGCCTTTGAATTTCTCACATGTGAGGATTTGCCTTTCTTTCTTTTGAGCTCAGCTATGCCTTTTCATTTATAGCTATGGGATCTATGTCCACCAAGTTCATTCCTGTTGCTAAAACTCCCCACGTTTTTTCTCACCATCCCACATAGCTTCATGACAGTAGGGTTTCCATTTACAGAGCAGAAATAACGGCGCCTCCCTCCCCCATGCAGGAGCTGAGGCTGTGGGAGGGGTGCCTTGCTCTTGAAATGAGGATGCTGAATATATGCAGTGACCAGTTTAAACATAAAGTCAGGCGACTGCTTAATAGGATTTGAGGGCTGAACACGAATTTTAAATGACTACTAGGTAAATCACACTCCCTTCACTGGCCTGTTTCTTTGCTGGGTTTTATTTTAAGCGCTTCAGAGCCTTTGTGTTGCTATTGTGAACCTTTGTTCATAGCTCTTTTGCAGCCAAGCTCTCCCCCGGCTTATGCAAATATGAATCCCCCAGAAGGCAGCCCCCACACCGCATGCCATAGAGACAGTGAATTCCACAGGCAAGTTCTGGGTTTCATCACTAACAGGAGACACAGGCCCGGAGGTCAGGGCGGAATGGGGCATAAAGTCTCTCATTGCATTTCCACTGCCTACTGTGGCCCAAAGTCAGCTCTTTCAGCAGAGTTGGTGCACTCCTTTGGACAAAAGAGTACTTCTCTGGCTTTTAAAACATCTGAATGTATCAAAGATGTTCAGTGTAGCCAGGAATGGGAAAGATGTGAGTCTACCCAAACACTCACATGTTGCAAGTAGAAGTAGAAACTGGAACAATGTAAGCAGCCTCCAAAGATGGCCGCTATCCATTCTGTCCCTTCCTGTGTCCCAAAATGCATATACCCGGCACCAGAAGGACAAGTCTATCTCCTTTTCCCCTAAACCAATCCTGACTTTATGACATATTTTGGCCAAGAGAATAAAGTCATGGTGACATTGTGCAAGATCTGGGCCTAGTTTTTAAGAAACCCAGCAGCTTCTGCTTTCAGTCTTTGGAAGTGAGCCTCCATGTAAGGGGTCTGACTGCCAGGATGCCTCCATGATGCAAGGAAGCCCAAGCAGTCACGTGGGGTGCAGGGGGAGGGGGATGTCTGGGTATCCCATAGCCATTCAAGCCTCAGGCATAAGGAATATCCTTTCTTTGAATGTTTGAGCCAGTGGAGGGCAGCAGGGTCCAGCCAGACTGCAGGGTTGTGAGAAATAATAAATCATTATTTTGAACCAAGTTTTGGGGGTGATTTGTTAGGCAGCAGTAAATCTCTCAATCAGCCATTTAGAACGCAAGTGGATTGACCCCATCTCGTAAAGCTAAACTTTTGTGTACTAGATTTTTTTAGTTGCCCCAGCAAACTCACTCATAGGTATTAACCCCATAGGAATGCCCCAAAATACATATTCAGAAATGTTCATAGTGATACTGTTTGAAATAGCCCTGAACTGAAAATAGCTACCTGCCCATCACCAGCATAAACAAAGGGTGTTGCCCCCACACAATAGAAAACTACACAGCATGAGAACAAAGTACTAATACACAAGGGTGAGGTTCACAAACGGAAAGCTGGGTAGATGTACCAGACACAAAAGAGCACGAGCTGCTGAGTGTTTATGTTTTCATAAAGCACAAAGCAGGAAAATGTCAGGTATGAGGTGTCAGGTTCCTGGTGACTTTGACCTTTGGAGAGTTAGAGACTGGGTGGGGAGTGGCTAGGAACAGCTTCTTTTTTACATAAACATATATATACACATTATGTGTGTGCATATATAATATACATATATATGAAAAATATATATCTGTGGCATGGTGTCAGGGCTATTGGGGTTCACATCCTGGGGGATTGACCTATTTTTGGAACCATCAGGTGTCCTTAGGATTCACCATGGACTGGGTGCTCTGGTGGCAGGACAAAGGAGAAAGGGATGAATCACATGTTCCCATCTCCAGCTCCCGTACACCTGATGCTTTAACACCTGCTCACATGTTTGTTCTGGTCCTGTGATATGCTGAGGCAGCTTGCCTTGGCCTCTCGTCCTCTTGGATGCCCCTGCACTCCCCAAAGGTGGTATCCTCCCACATAATACCAGCGCCAGGAAGGTCTCATCGTCTAGGACACTGTCCACCTGCCCCAGACCTCACAGAGACTATTCAAGCGACTCCACCTGAGGCCTGCTCACCCTGCCTCACCCTTTCTTTCCCTAGAACTGCAGTAAAGGCTCTTGCTCACGGCCTGGGCCCCCCGCCCCCACCACCGGCACTCTGCCTTCTTACTGACCAGGGGCTTCCTGGGTGGCCCTCATGACACAAAGTGTACCCTTCCCTCTTGGTATCTGCAAGAAGCAAACTGTTTTTTTCTTTTTTTGAGATAGAGTCTCATTCTGTCATCCTGCGTAGAGTGCTGTCATAATAGCTCACAGCAGCTTCAAACTCTTGGGCTTGAACAATCCTCTTGCTTCAGCCTCCCTCGTAGCTGGGATGATAGGTGCCCGCCACAACACCTGACTAGTTTTTCTATTTTTAGTAGAGATGGGGTTTCACTCTTGCTCAGGCTGGTCTCAACCTCCTGAGCTCAAGCAATTCACCCACCGTAGCCTCCCGAAGTGTTAGGACTACAGGCATGAGCCACCATGCCCAGCCAGCAAACTGTCTTTTCTTTTCTTTTTTTCTTTTGGCTGGGGCTGGGTTTGAACCCACCACCTCCAGCATATGGGGCCGGTGCCCTATTCCTTTGAGCCACAGGCGCCGCCCCAGTAAACTGTCTTTTCGATGGCATCTGTCTCCCAACCTGTTGACCTTCCTGTACTTGCAATTTTCTATTCACACACTGTATTTTATTTATTTATTTATTTATTTATTTATTTATTTATTTATTTATTTTTGAGACAGAGTCTCATTAAGTCACCCTTCATAGAGTGCTATGGTGTCACAACTCACAGCAACCTCAAACTCTTGGGCTTAAGCGATTCTCTAGCCTCAGCCTCCCAAGTAGCTGGGACTACAGGTGCCCACCACAACACCCAGCTATTTTTTTGTTGTAGTCGTCATTGTTGTTTAGCAGGCCTGGGCCATGTTTGAACCTGCCAGCTCCGGTGTATGCGGCCGGTACCCTAACCACTGAGCCATGGGCGATGAGCCTACACACTATATTTTAAAACAAAAATGTCCCTGAACCACAAGTGGCCAGACCTGGTATGAGCCCTGCATTTGTTTATTTATTTATTTATTTTTTCAGGCAGAGTCTCACTATGTTGCCCTTGGTAGAGTGCTATGGTGTCACAGCTCATAGCAACCTCAAACTCTTGGGCTTAAGCAATTCTCTTACTTCAACCTCCCAAGTAGCTGGGACTACAGGTGCCTGCCACAACACCCGGCTAAGAACCCTGGGTTTAGGGTCACGGCAACCAGGGTCTGGATACTGGCTCTGGCTCAGTGGCCCTTAGGCTGGGGACATCTCTGGGCCTCACTTTCCTCCTCATTCCCACTTGACAGGACCGAGATCTGGGACTCCCAGGAGAAGCAGGAGCAGCCTCTCCTCCCAGAGCAGGGTGAAGTTGTATCAGAAAATGTGTCCTTGAGGAGGCAGGTGGACCAGAAGAGAAGCCTCCTAGGACATGTCCCAGCTGACAGCCCAGTCCCTGCTCTGAAAGCTGCCACAGAGTTCTCTCCAGCTTACCTCCTGCCTGGTATGTGTCGTGGCTGAGGTTAGGAGTTCACCTATGACAACAAGGCAACTCAGCCTCCTCCGCTTTCAGATGGGGGAGCCTGGGAGGACTCTTGGGTAGAGTCCTGTGAAATCTGGGAGGCAAAAGGCATTCTGTTCTGGTACCTCATGCCTGTGGCCCCACTGCTGACAGGGGTGGGGAACCTGCAGCCTTGGGACCACCCATGGCCCTCTGGATCCTTGAGTTTGGCCATTTGACTGAATCTAAATTTTATAGAACATATCCTTCTACTAAAGGGCCTACTCTTCAAATCTCCTAGATCCAGGCCATAGAGTGGTGGTTACCGGCTGTGAGCTCTTCTCACAGCAAACCATGAGACATGAGTGGCGTTCAGCCACAAAAACAAAGTGCACAAAAGGCCTCTGCTCCCGACTTCCACTTATATCACCCTGGCGGGAGCCAATCACCTGGCCAAATCCATGTCAGTGGATGGGCAGTGGGCTCCACCCTCTACGGGTCAGGGCAGGGGAGGGAGTGAAGAATCCAGAACAATGAACACAATCCCCCTCAAGAGGGCTAAGTGACCCGCCAAGGTCTGTGTGGGATTTGTTGGAGTCTGTGTCCTCACGGCCCTGCTGCCAGGGACACCAAGGAGGCCTCTCCCTACTGGGGTCAGAGAGTGGCCTACAGTAGGAGGAGGTGGGGGTGGCTCCTCTGTTCCCAGCCACCGCTGGGAGGCCTTGGCGAGCAACTGCCCCAACTAAAGCAGGGTTGGGGGCCCTGTGCCAAGCTCCTTTTATTATTATTATTATTTAGAGACAGAGTTTTATTTTGCCATGGCGTCACACAGTTCACAGCAACCTCCAGCACTTGGGCTTAGGCGATTCTCTTGCCTCAGCCTCCTGAGTAGCTGGGATTACAGGCACCTGCCACAACACCCAGCTGTTTTTTTTGTTGCAGTTCGGCCAGGGCCGGGTTTGAACCCGTCACCCTTGGTATATGGGACCGGGTCCTACTCACTGAGCAACAGACGCCACCCCCAAGCTCCTTTTTTAATAGCTAGCAACCCAAAGGGGAAGGTTAAACCAGCGGGTAAATCTTACCTAGCAAGGTGCTGCTGAACTGAGGTAAAGAATAATTTGTTGGTTAAAGAGAATGAACCATTTCTGTTGGCAAAACGAGTGTACTTCCACCTACCAGCTAACTCCTCTCGGCTCCTCTGTGTACCCTGTTGCCTTTGCCCATGCTATGTCTCCCCACCACCTTGGGCTGTCTTCCCTCTTATCTGACACCTCTCAAGCAACCACTAAGCACCTGGCACCATACTAGGCCCCCTTTGTAAACAATTTTCTAGCCAACTTTCTCTCAGCCTTCAATGCCTCTCACACTGAGTGGTTTTGCCTTCATTTTCCTTTATCTTGGTTGGAATGTGAATTCAATGGCTGGAGCTCCAGCAGCTGTCTGAGAGCATGAGGTCAGAAGGCTCATGTGGTAAGGATGGCAGAAGATAAAGGCTGGCTCAATGAGTAGGGCACTGGCCCCATATACCAAGGGTGGCAGGTTTAAACCCAGCCCTGGCAGAACTGCAACAAAAAATAGCCAGGCATTGTGGTGAGCGCCTGTAGTCCCAGCTACTCGGGAGGCTGAGGCAAGAGCTGGAGGTTACTGTGAGCTGTGATGCCACGGCATTCTACCAAGGGCAATGGAATGAGACTCTATCTCCACAAAAAGGGGGGGGGGGGGGAGGAATCACATAGGGTGAAAAAAAAATGATAAGGTAGGGGCCGGGTCTCCTGAGGACTGCATAGAAATGCCCTTCTGAGACTTCTTTTACGTGAGAAAAT
>CAUYPK010060146.1:0-26608 GCA_963574355.1 Loris lydekkerianus | reverse complement strand
CTGGGTAGATGCCCAGTAATGGGATTGCAGGATCAAATGGGAGGTCTAGCTTGAGTGCTTTGAGGTTTCTCCATACTTCCTTCCACAAAGGTTGTACTAGTTTGCAGTCCCACCAGCAGTGTAAAAGTGTTCCCTTCTCTTCACATCCACGCTAGCATCTGCAGTGTTGAGATTTTGTGATGTGGGCCATTCTTGCTGGGGTTAGATGGTATCTCAAGGTGGTTTTGATTTGCATTTCTCTAATATGTAGGGATGATGAACATTTTTTCAGATGTTTGTTAGCCATTCGTCTGTCTTCTTTAGAGAAGGTTCTATTCATGTCTCTTGCCCATTGATATATTGGACTGTTGGCTTTTTTTTTCATGTGGAGTAATTTGAGTTCTCTGTAGATCCTAGTTATCAAGCTTTTGTCTGATTCAAAATATGCAAATATCCTTTCCCATTGTGTAGGTTGTCTATTTGCTTTGGTTGTTGTCTCCTTAGCTGTACAGAAGCTTTTCAGTTTAATTAAGTCCCATTGAATTATTTTATTTTTATTTTTATTTTATTTATTTGCTTTTTTTTTTTGAGACAGAGTTTCACTATGTCACCCTCAGTAGAGTGCCATAGCATCACAGCTCACAGCAACCTCAAACTCTTGGGCTTAAGCAATTCTCTTGCCTCAGTCTCCCAAGTAGCTGGGACTACAGGTGCCCACCACAATGCCCAGCTATGTTTTTTTTTGTTGCAGTTGTCCTTGTTGGTTAGCTGGTCTGGGCCGGGCTTGAACCCCCTAGCCTCGGTGCATGTGGCTGGCTTCATAACCATTGTGCTACAGGTGCCGAGCCTAGAGTGCTAGAATTATAGGTGTGAGCTATGGAGCCCCTTCTGTTTTACCTCATTTAATTCACCCAACAATGAAAAGAGAAGTGCATTATCATCATCTTGTTTTACAGAGGGGAAGACTGAATCAGAGGGGTCAATGATATGCTCAAGATACAGAGCAGGTATTCAGAGTAGGAGGCATGAAGGGAAGGGAAGGAGCGATAAATTATCCAGTGTTTTCTATAAAACTTTATCCTTCCTAAATTTAAAAATAAAATCTGACGCTATTTGGTGTTTTAGTTGGTTCTTTGAAAATGCTTGGGCTACTGCCTTACCAAGGATCTTCTATCTGCAATAGTCTGGCTTCAAATCCTGTTACAAAAACATGGGTTATACTTTTCTACTGATTTATTTTTATATACTATGTAAATATCTACTTTTTTTCTTTTCTTTTCTTTCTTTCTTTTTTTTTTTTTTTTTTTCATTTTTTGGTCAGGGCTGGGCTTGAACCCACCACCTCCAGCATATGGGGCCGGCACCCTACTCCTTTGAGCCACAGGCGCTACCCATGCCACTAAATCTTAAAACTAAATATCTACATTTTAAAATGTCTTCTGAGCATTGGATCACTTTTTAAAAAGTTATTTTCAGGACGCTTGGATTTGTAGGCAGAGTCTCTGAGAAGATGAAGAAGCTAACGGTATTATCTGTTATGTTGTACATGGTTCTGAGTTCATGGGCTGTAAGGGTGAGAAAGGTGTAATCCTGCCTGAGATGAATGAGGTGCTTGTATTGGCATCATCAGGTATTTGGTTTCCTAGAATATTCTGCTGGATGAACAGAGTTATATCTGCACTGTTCAGAAAATGACCTGTTCATAGGTTCCAAGTATTCCCTAACAGCAACTGCCAGTCAGTGTCAAATCTGGCTTGAACACACTATAATTTCAATTAAGTGGCACACCATTTAAATATGCACATAAATAAGTTGCATAGAAAAATTATGGAGGGAGAGTAGAATGATCTAACAATAATGCACGTCAAACTTACGGTAAACACCTATCACGACAGATTTCCCTGACATTCTTCTTTCTGGTGAAAGTATAGACAGTAATATTTATATTAAGGATGCTTTTAACAATAAACTTTGATGTCAGAAGTCTGCTTATAAGAAGGAGTAAGATGAGTGGAGATTGCTTTTGGGGGATTCTCGTCTCACCACATGTTAATGGGTACTGAACTCCTGAAGTGCTAAGTGTACGTGGATATCGCTGGAGATTTTGTTCTTCTGGGAGACCTGGGGAGGTTCTTTTGACTCTCAAGAGAATCATAAAGGGCTAAAGGATGGGAAGTTCTTGTCAGTCTTAGACCACTCAAATCCAGAGAGTGAGGTCTGCCATTTAGGTTTTAGGTTGGCCTTAGAAAACTTTCTGTATGAGAAGCCTCTTTCTTTTCTGCCACAGTAGTCGCCACCAACCCAGGTCTGAGGACACAGGATCTGGTCCAGTCTCCCCCCTCTTATCATCTCCGCAAGTCAAGTGTGTGATTACAGATGAGCTGGTAAACTCTTTCTGGCTCAGTTTCCTTATCTGTAAATTTAGGGTGACAATAGAACATTGTTCAAAGGGTGGTCGTGAGGATTAGTTTTATCTGCCGTTAGATGGTTGTATGGTTGGGGGAAAAATGCTTTGGAATAGAACAGACCTGGATTCTAATACTGCGTTTGCCATGTGCTGCTTTTGTGACCTTGGGCAAAATATTGAATTTCTCTGAGCTATAGTTTTTGCACATTGGAAGCGGGAAAAGCTCGCTTTCCTTTCTGGGTGAATGTGAGGATGAAAAATTATGTATGCGAATGATAGACCATGTTGAGTGCTCAGTTAATGGTTGGTATTTTGAGTGAAGCCCACATTTATACAGCTACTGTGCTAGGCCCTGTGATATGTGCTGTAGGGAGCATGTGGATTTATGATGTGGCTAATAAATATCTTGAATTATTGAGGAAGTTATCACAGTACTGTATTAGACATCATTTTCTCATATTCTTTTCTTGTGGCACTGACAGCTGGCACAAATATATAATACCCCTTAAAGTGGTTTGAGGATAAAGTATTTAATCGCCTCTAAGCATTTATTAGTTTTTAGCCAGTTATCAAATGGCTTATTCTGACATTGAGCCCATCAGTTATATATGGATATGGAAACTGCTTTGCATCTGATTAATATGTAAATTATATTCTTGACTTTTCCACTAGTAGGTATTTATAAATCACATACAGTTTATCTATTTGTAATTACATCACATTAACACACGAAGTCCCCTATTTTATACATACAAAAGCATATGTAGAAAATAAAAATATGTTATATTGTTGAATATTTATAATGTATCTATTATATATGTTGCAAAGACTAAGAAAGTAAGAACGCACCCCCATTCTACTTCAGAAGTAAAATGTTCTTCTCTACCATATCTCCCCCCTCTCCGAGAAGAGTAACTATTCTTTTGACTTTTGCATTTCTCCTTCCTTTTCTTCTTCACCATAATTTTTTGTTTTTGTTTTTCTTTAAACAAGGTCTTGCTCTGTCATCCAGGCTGGAGTGCAGTGGCGTGATCATAGTTCCAAATTCCTAGGCTCCAGCAATCCCCTGGTTTGAGCCTCCCAAGTAGCTGGGACTATAGGTACATACCACCAAGCCCAGATGAGTTTTGAAATTTTTTGTAGGGACAGAATCTTACCACATTACCCAGGCTGGTCTTAAATTCCTGGGCTTCTATGATCCTCCCACCTCAGTTTCCCAAAGTGCTAGGATTATAGGCATGAGCTACTGCACCTGCCCCCTTTTTAAAATCATAGTTTAATTATATTTTTACATAAGTTTATATAATATATATAAAATTATTTGATGAAAGGGAAAGTGTCTTATCTATTTCTATATTTCTCTACAGCTCCTGGAATCTATCAAACATAACCAGAAGAACAAATCTTCAGTATATCCTGGTTATAAAGCTCAACAAAGTCATTTAGCTTTCTTGAGACTCAGTTTCTCATCTGTGAAATAGGAATAAACCATCTACTTTACAAGAAGTATTTTAAGCATTTGGTGAATTTTACTTTCAAAATGTTCTTTATAATACCTAGTCATTAGAACCTTTCATGGACCCATCACATGACTTTATGGAATTGAGGTGACCGGTCGTTGCCGTTGTATTCGCAGCACCCTGCTAATTCTGAGTGAGTGCAATGATTATCAACATGCATTTCCAGCTTGTTGCTTCCATAGTTTTCTTAGGAAAGCTCCTTACTGAATGGCACAGATATTTTAAACTACCTTGTATTGAGCTAGGTTTTGGTCCCTCAATCCTTTAAAGCCCAAACTATTCTTTTTTCATTACGTATTTTTTGTTTGTTTTTTGTATTAGAGATATTATCTCACAACACTACCCATTGGCCTCAAACTCCAGGGCTGCATAACCCTCTCACCTCAGCTTTCCCAGGGGCTGGGACTACAGGCATGCATCACTGTGCCCAGCTCTCATATTTTTCATACTTACATGATGCTTTTTATCTTTTAAAATTATCATCAAATGGATGTATTTCATGTGTATCTTATAGTTCCCATATCAAAATGCACACCAGGCAGACTTTTAACTGGAGATATTGCCCAGGTGGATTGTCAGGATTTAGAGATTATTTTTAGACATGCTTTAGTACTATGAAAATGACGCTGTCTTTATAAGTACTTTGTCTTTTAGTGTCTAATGCCATCCTATATATCTCTGATCCAAGGTTATTTGATGCCCTGTATCTTAGAAAAGAAAATTATAACCCATATAAAGTTAATTCACATGTTAGCCTATACATCCTGACTGATTCTGCAATTCTTTAGAATGGTCAATAATGTCAACTTTGAGAAGACTTAATGCCACATGGCTAGAATTGTTCCCATTTTGCAGAATGAAAGTAGAGGTAAAACATTTTGTCCTAGTAGGGGACTGTGTGTCAGAAGAGTGTTAGTAATTCATGGTGCTACTTATTGATTCTAGATTCTTTTTTAATTGCGTATGAAATTTTTGCACAGAAAAATAAATCCTTTCCTGCAAACCATCCTTTTGCTCCTTTTAATTTTTTTTTGGATTACACAAAAGAAGTAAACCATCAATATTTATTTTAAAAGGGTTATTCATTTCTTGCATAATCTTCAAATTATAATATGGGCACATAAAAAAAATTCATTTCACAAAAAATTTCCAAATTAAGTAATACTTGATCACTTAAGTGCTGCTTTCAGGGGGAAGAAATATAAGAACCAGAAGCCAAACAAATAACTAAAGCCTGGAAAGATCTTTGTGAGTGATAATTTAAATTGGCTGAAACTCTGACATGGTTACGGAGGACTCCAGTAGGCTATTTATAAAAGTATAAGCTGACATAGTGGCTCATAACTGTAATCCCAGAACTTTGGGAGACTGAGGCAGGAGGGTTGCTTGAGGTCAGGAGTTTGAGACCAGCCTGAGTAACATAGTAAGACCCTACCTCTATTAAATACGTACATACATAAATAAATAAAATTAAAAATAAATAACATTTCACAAAAAGAATATTGGACAGGCTCCTATGAAAGCACTCAGCAAGACAGATGATGTCTGTCATACAAAGTTCTTGGAAAGAAAATAACTTAACCCATTAGCCTTATCATGTAAAGATCAAATTATACAAATATAAGCACGTTCCTCACTATTCACCCATCCATCCACCTGTCAATCTATCCATTATGTATTCATCCATTTATCCATCTATTAATTTTTATCTGTCTGTCCATCAATCTATTCAAAAAATGATCAGTTTTAATAGTGAACTACAGGCTCTAAAGTACTCAGCAAAGTAGATTGCAGGAGAGCAGCAGGTAGTACATAGCATCCATTCTTTTTCCACCAATACTTCTGGAAATTCCAAGTATTACACAAGCATCTGTAAGGAATTATATTAGATTCAACTTTACCAAACAGTCACAGGTTCATGAAAATGGAAAGAATCTTATGTAATCATCTAGAAAAAGGTAGAAAGAAATGGAGTTTTTACTCAAATAGAAATGAAATGATGGTTACATAGACTTAAGTTTTCTAAAAGAACAGGAAACAGACATAAAAAATAAACACAATCTATAAAGCGTGCAACAGGGCACTTTTAGCACAATTGACTGACATCTAGAAGTGATAGGGATAGCTTTGTCATAAATAATAAATTTTACTCAGACATTGCTCACTATTTGACTAATGCTACCTCTGAACTTTCAGGTCAATAATACAAATCATATTAAGATTTCTTTTAGGTACAAAATGCCACGAAATTATATCACGTAAAAAAAATCAGCAACAAATACCAGACTGGGAGAAAGAGCAACATTTAAATAAAATACCTTCAATTTTCTTTGAACTCAAGTAATAGCTTCTATTTTACCATGTTTTTACAATTTCCTTGATAGAAAAGTGTGATCAGGAGCAAGACCCTTATTTTAGAGCATGTGATCACTGGACAGAATTTTTCTCTTAAGATAAGGTTATCTTCTGACTTTTGAAAGATTATTTTGACCATCATCTTGCTATTCTCATATAAATCTTACTCTCATCTTGAAATGAGACCAATTCCAGTATGGAAGCCTTAGTTACAAAGTATCCATGACCAAAATCAATACACTGGAAAATGAAGTTCAAACTAGTGTGTTTGAATTACAGCATGAAGAAAAGCTCTGTTCTTTGGGTTTCCATTATCTTAAATCCTAGTTATCTAACTGCCCCATTCATGGAAATGATGCTATGATTTGAAAGCTAAAGGTACAACATTGTTTTTATTTTGAATTGTTGTTACCTGTATAATAATATATGGCCCAAGCAAAACAGATAACAACTTTATTACAGATAAAAAGATGGGTCAAAATACCTTGTAGAAAAAAACTGTACATTTAAAAAGTGAATATGGTCAAATATTTTTCAATAATGAATATTTGAATGAATGAATGAATGATTCTATCAACTAACTAGCTATCAAAAAAGTGTATTGCATCCTCACAGAACAAAATGCTCGGTGTTAGTATGAAGAAGACAAAGACACATACCTTGCCAAAAACAACCGGGAGTTAAAAATCTAATGAACCCTCCACACAGGTAAGCAACATTTAGAAATTTATCTGTGCAAAGTTTAAGAGTTTCTATGGTAGCTTTTCTTCATATATTTTATTTGTGCATGTAGAGACTGCCTAATTTAACAATCTTTCCAAATCCTTATTTTCTATGCCTATTTGCTGAATAACCCTTTCCTTTCCTCAATGAGCAATTACTTTATACATAATTGATATTATGTTAATTTGTATTCATAATATATACTTTATTATTTGAGCATTTTCCTTTTAATTATTATTGCTGAAGTATGTTTAAAAAACTGGCATATTTAGTTTACCTTGAGTACATTTCTTTTTCAAATTGCATTTAAACATCTCCATCCCCAATTTGTGTAAGATACTTATTGTAATAACATTACATGTATATATTCATTGGCAAAATCTAGTGTCTTTATATAATAGTGCTTAGTTTCCCTAATCATGAATATAATGAATCTGTAAATTTGTTAGACGTGTTAAATATATCTTTTAATGATATTTTTTAGTTTTCGTCACATAAATTATATACATTTCTTATGAAGGTTTTTAAAGGACAATTGAGAGATTTAAAAGTATACTTTTTTGTTTCTTTCACAAATAGGACACTTTAAAACTTGCATTTTGCAACTAGTTGCCACTAGCGTACAGGTGGGCCGCTGATTTTCTGTATTTACGGTATATTAAATTTCATTTTTCTGGCCTAAGTTTCTAATTATAACATCTACGAAAATAGAAACTGTGTCTTTTTTTGCATATTTATAATTCTTATTTCTGTTTGAAATCTAATCACAGTTGAGAAAGTGTGGCAGCCTTAGGCAATCCTACTTATGGCAACCTTATTGAGGTCCAAATTTCAACAGATATGAATTTTTGGGAGGGGGGCAGAAACAGTCTCTCTCTGTCACCCTTGGTAGAGTTCTCTGGTGTCATAGCTCACAGCAACCTCAAAGTTGAGCGATCCTCCTGCCTTTGCCTCCTGAGTAGCTAGGACTACAGGCGCCCTCCACCTTACCTAGCTAGTTTTTCTATTTTTTTTTTTTTTTAAGTGGAATTGGGGTCTCGCTCCTGCTTAGGTTGGTCTGAAACTCCTGAGTTCAAGCAGTCCATCCAATCCACCCACCTTGGCCTCACAGTGTGCTAGGATTATGGGTATGAGCCACTGGCGCCTGCCCTGGTACAGATGTTTTCAATTCTTGCTCTGATGTGAGTACATACTTTGTGGATCTCAAACACACAGAACTAGAATGAGCTGAGTTGCAACTTCACTTTAGTCTCCAAACCTGACAGACTTGTGTTATTCCACGGGGTGTTTTGAGAAAGCAAAGCAGACAGGGTTTCTTTTCTTCTTTATTATGAATATTGGTTAGTCCATGGCCAGTCTTTTGAAAAAAAAAAAAAACCCAATGCACAAAATGATTTAGTGCTTGCTTAGAGGATAAAACTATTTATTATTTCCTCAGGAAACTTAAAACATTTTTTCCATTGTTTCTATGTTTAATTTTGTGTTGATTTAGACAATCATAACATGTAGTGAACCATTTGTGAAAAGCATTTGTCTAATGAAGTAACTTTAACTTTTTTCTGATGGCTTGTGTTTGATCATAATGATTTTTTTGGGTGCGCATTAAGAACTGTGAGCTCCATGGGAATGAGCTAGAGAAAATGCTGACGAAACACAAGAAATGCTCCTGGACAATAAATACTCAAGAGGGAGACGACTGAAACCTAGATCAGGACACTTGATTGAGGAGGTGCTGGAAGCATGAGAAGCATTTACAGGGGACAAAGCGGGCTGGGAGGGGTTGGCATACCAGGGCAGGGGAGCACGTGGGCGGCCACAGGGAGTCTCAGTAGGGAAATGGCAGGTGGTGCCAAAAACCTCAAGGAGAAGAGTCCCCCTCAAGGAGAAGATGCCCCACCTACACCACTCCTGTGATAAATATTTCAGTTTTATTTTTACTCAAAATAAAGTCATTTAAAATGTTATGATATGAAGTAAGAAAATTCGGTGAAAGTCCTCTATTACCTCTTACTATTAGATTACAACTAGAAAAATGAAGAAAATAACAAAGAAAATCGTGACTAAACTATGTCTAAGAAAAGGGTTCACAGACCACAAGGAGCCTTGCTAAGCACCAATGCCTCTTACTGAAGAACATTTATGAACTGATTCAGATAATGGAGTAAAACAAACTTGTAATTTGTTAGACACCAGGGATTTACAAAATCATAGGTTAAGTCTTTAACCTTTACTCATAAAGGATTAGTTAGGATAAATTTCAAAATTTATTTTAGAGAGATATTTTCAGAATTAAATAGTTAACCATGGCTCAGGACTAAAGGGATTCACCTCAGGCTCGGTTTGGGCCAGTTTCTACTGTTTATCTGTGATAGTTGACTTCAAAACAACATACGTTATTTCATTTTTGAATTAGTTATGGAAGAAACTAATATGCACTAACATGTACCATTAATTACATCATAATATATTCATAATTAAGATATACAAACAATGGATCTGAATATAGAGTTCTCACTTTGGGAGGCAAAGAGAAATTAGTAAATTAATGTAGAGGTTGATGAGTGAAGGATGCCCTGGTGACTTGAATGGTTTTACCTGTTGAGCAGTGTATACACAGTAACTAATTTACAGACAGTGACGATCTTAATTATTTATTCTCTGTACCTGACATATTGCTCAAAAACCCTTTGAAAACAGTACAGTAAATTGAAAGCCTAGACATGGGACCATAATGATCCAGACAAGTGATTAAAAAGGAACAGAATTTTATTGCATGAAAGACCAAGTTTTACTTAACTTTTACAGTATAGCAAAAGAATCAAAGGAATAAAAACATTTTTGTACATGCAACTTTCTATCACATTTTAAATTCTCTTCTAGAATTACGTAGGAAATATTAGATTGGCAGGAAGAGAGTAAAACCCTAAATCAGTGGTTATGAAAGAATGCGCTACAGACCCCTGACACCCTTTCAGAGAGTCTGAAAGTCAAATTTATTTTTATTTGAATACTAATATGTAACTTGCTCTTTTTTCTAGGTTGGCATTTTGCACTTATGCTGCACCAGCAACAATGAGTAAAACCACTGGTGACTTATGGCTGTGGCACCAACTATACTGGTAGTTATTGTATTCTTTACTTTCACACACTTATACTAATTAATGAATACGCAGTTTTGCTTTAGAATGTTCTTGAGAAAACAGTAAAACCCCTTGACTTTATTGTATCTTGACTCTTGAATACATGTCATTTTTATTTTAAATTTTTATTTTTAATCATAGGGGTACAAAATAGTTACATGTATGTAGAGGGTTCATGTGACGTTTTGACACAGGCATACAATGTGTATTGATCAAATCAGGATAATTGAGGTGTCCATCACCTCAAGCATTGTGTCATTTCTTCGTGTTAGGAACATTTCTGTTGTCTTCTTTTAGTTATGTAAGTATACTATAACTTAAACATTTAAACTGCAACAAAAGGGAAATACACATAAAGCACTTCTGTATATAAAGACAGCTATTTCAAGAAAAGCAATGGTGCAATTACTTGAGTTGCAAGCAGACTGCGATAAAACTAGTAGCAATATAGTCTGATTTTTAAATATCACATAATAAATGCATCAGCATTTGGAATATTTGAAGCTAGCTAACATTTTCCACATGAGTAACTCATGATACTTCAAAATCACGAGTGTATAAAGATCTACTCAAAGTGTCAATAAAGCAGTGAAATTTAATTTAACAATGTACACAAATTTCATTGATATTGTCTGAAATTCCATATTGAAACTAACCTTTAAAAAACCGAGTTTGCCAAGTTTGGGTTTATAGTATCAAAAAATAATAGCCATAATTACCTAAACATCTATTTAAATACTTCTCTCTTTCCAACTACACATTTGTTTGAGGCCAGATTTTTTTTGCTGTGCTTCAAAATAACACATCAATAGGTGGATTGCAAAGCAGATATGAGCATAGGGTGTCTTCTATTAAGCCACTGACTTAAAGTTTTGAAAAAATGTAAGCAATGTCCCATCTACCTCTAGGCAAGAGATGTGAACAGAACCTTCTCTGACGAAGACAGATGAATGGCTAACAAACATGAAAAAATGCCCATTGTGCCTGACTGTCAGAGAAATGCAAATCAACTCCCCCCCCCCCCCGAGATATCACCTAACCTTAGTGAAAATGCCCACATCACAAAGTCTCAAAGCTGCAGATGCTGGCGTGGTTGTGGAGAGAAGGAAACACTTTTACGCTGCTGGTGGGACTGCAAACTAATACAACCCTTTTGGAAGGAAGTACGGAGAATCTTCTAAGAACTCAAATTAGACCTCCCATTTGATCCTGCAATCCCATTACTAGGCATCTACCCCAAAGAGAAAAAAAAAAAAAAAAATCCTTTTATCAGAAGGAAATTTGCAATAGATTCTTTATCACAGTTCAATTTACAATCGCCAAAATGTGGAAACCATCTAAATGCCCACCAACCCAGGAATTGATTAACAAGCTATGGTATCTGTACACCATGGAATACTATTCAACCATTAAAAAAGATGGAGACTTGACATCTTTTGCATTAACCTGGATCAAGGTGGAACACATTCTTCTTAGTAAAGCATCAGAGGAATGGAGAAGTAAGAATCCCATGTATTCAATTCTAATATGAAGGCAGTTGATGAGCTATTATAAGGTGAAGGATGGGGGGTGAGGTATTGGGGAGAGTGGAGAGGGGAATGGGAGAGTCACAGTATATGGCACACCTGTTCAGGGCGGGACACAATTATAAGATGTGCTTTACCCAACAAACGCAATCAGTGCAACCTAATTCTTTGTACCCTCAATAAATCCCAAACAAATAAACAAAAAAAGATGGAGACTTTACATCTTTTGTATGTTAAACCATTTTAAGTTGCACATGAACTTTTTGTCCACCCTGTGTATGTATGTCAGAGGCTTGTTTGTTACATTGTGAAATGGGCTTTAGATAACTATAAATAAATAAATCTTCTAGTATAAAAACAATGTAAGTAATGCCATTTTTAAATGAAATAATTATAGTTATTTTTAAAAAGCTATATTAGTTATGTTAACATAGAAAAGGACTTTATTGTAATTTTAAAATTAATTGTTAAATATTTAAAAAATTTCTGTTTTAATTTCTAATATGTTAAATATTGTTAGATATCACCAAATAGACAAAAACTCTTTGAATTGTTTAATAATTTTGAAGAATGTAAAGACTTTCTCAGGCAAAAAAAAAAAAAAAAAAAATATAGAGACCACCTTTTATCAATAAATGCTTTAATTATTCAGAATTAGTTTTTAAATTTATTTTTAATCAACAAAAATGTATATACATGTACATCACATAGAATGTGGTGTTCAGTTATATACATACATTGTGGAATGGCTAAATCAGGCTAATTAACGTATGTGTTACTTCCCATACTTGTCATTTGTTTGTGGTTGAGAACACTTAAAATCTACTCCTTTACCAATTTTTGAGTATATAATATATTATTATTAACTAAAGTTTCTATGTTGCACAATGGAACACTTAAACTTACTCATCTTGTCTAACCAAAATTTCGTATATCATTCTTTTTCTTACCTTTTCCTTTAAAGATTATGAACATAAAGGTATCATGTAGATCACTTTGATTTTGATTTTCATCCCCAACACTCACTGACTATGTAACCTTGACCATGATGCTTACTCTATCCACGACCAAGTTGTAAAATAAGATAAAATAAAAATAAAAAATACATACTCCAATAGGGTTATGAGAATCGAATGGGACAATCCATGTCAATCACTTAAGCACAATACCTGGTGCTGAATAAGTGTTGTGCTGTTACCATCTGGGGACAGCTCCCTCCTTCGTTTCATAGTAACAAAATGTGAATAAGATCTTGAATATATTTTGATGTTTTCAGATAGCTATATAAATGTGTTGGACAATACACATTTCTTGTTTTCCTGCTATTGCTTCAAGAAGTTATAGGGGAAATAACGGAAACTTTTGTATTGATAATTTTTAGTGAGATGGGCAAAGGGTCTTTTTTTTTTTTTTTTGTCTTTGGGAGGATTGTATTTTCTGAACATTGGAAGTGTTCAGTCTATGATTTAAAATGATTTGGGGGGCTAGTCCTTTTTAATGACTCAATCCAGCAGAAAGATTAGTATCTGGTGACACATTGGTTTATGACTCAGTAGAATTGACGGAAAGATGTTAATTTAAGATACTGAGTAATCTGGCTTTTAATATAAGCCAATCAATAATAATTCCAGTACTTATCAAACAGGAGGGAATTAGCTCTTACTGAGAGCAGACTGTGTCATAGAATCTACTATACAGTTACTTGTAGTAATCGTTAATCTTCATAATAAGTCTAAAAGCCAGGTATAATTATTTTCACTGTACAGATGAGGAAACTGAGTTGTGGAGAA
Source organism: Loris lydekkerianus (assembly GCA_963574355.1). Classification (NCBI taxonomy): domain Eukaryota; kingdom Metazoa; phylum Chordata; class Mammalia; order Primates; family Lorisidae; genus Loris; species Loris lydekkerianus. The sequence goes on along the minus strand of CAUYPK010060146.1, from coordinate 13,168 downwards.
CTTAAACATTCCTAAGAGGCTGAGAAGAAAGAAATAACAAAGAATTAAAACTTCTTTTGCTGAGAGAAGAAAATGAGAGTACAATTTCAAATATGGCAGATAAGGAAAATTGCAATGGTGGAATGGAATGATGCTCATTTTGTTTATTTCTGTTGAAATTTCTAAGGCTAGAAGGAAAATGGTAAGTTTAAAGTTCCATATAGAACAAATAATGGGAAGCATTGCTTGATTATTAAAACACTATGGCTGCACCTATAAATTTCCAAATCAACTGCCAATTAAGCATACTCAGTGCAAGAAGTCAAACTGTTTATTTGATATAATGTAGACAATATCATCTCTTGGTTGAGGAATTTTCTTCATTTTATATAGTTACAGCCTAGTGAAATGTGCTCATATGGGTACTAACACCACTTAGATTCTAAGAATCTAACTTCATTTTTCTGCCTTTCACATTTTTCAAAAGAATAATTTATGAGAATGAATTAGGTAGAAGTGAAAGTTGAGCCATGTAAGATGCTATTTTTGATAATCCTGTGATTTTTCATTATATGTATAGTTGAGATATTTTATCGTAAATCTTCGAATAATTACAAATCAGAACTCTGAGAAGTAGTTTGATAAAAAGCTAGAATCTCCTTGCATTCAAAACATGGTCTCATAAATTTAAATAAACAGCTTAAATAATTTAATAGCAAAGGCTTAATATAGTATTAGTACAATGTTCTTCTATTTCTCTCTAATTAAATTTACATGTTTATTGAGAAAATAAAACAAAAGTAACATTTTTAGCTGTAAAGAAATGTAAAAGTCATAACAACAGGGTAATCTTAGGTACAAGTCTTTAATGTTTACTTTCTAGCATTAAAAAAAAAAAAAAAGAAAAATACTGGTTTGGCACTTGTAGTTCAAGCGGCTAAGGTGACAACCACATATACCAGAAGAGCTGGCGGGTTTGAACCCAGCCTGGGCCTGCCAAACAACAAAAGTAACAATAACGACCAAAAAATAGCCGGGTGTTGTGGCGGGCACCTATAGTGCCAGCAACATGGGAGGCTGAGGCAAGAGAATTGCTTAAGCCCAGGAGTTGGAGGTTGCTGTGAGCTGTGATGCCACGCACTCTACGCAGGGCACCAGCTTGAGGCTCTGTCTCAAAAAAATTAAAAAAAGAAAAAGAAAAATTCTCATTGATTCAATTCTCTGAAAAGCCTCTAGTTTGCTAGAATGGTAATGAATATGATGAGTTCAGAGAATTTTGAAACTTTAAACCTATTTTCTAACTGTTCAAGCTATATGTTCTTTAATGGTAAAAATAATTAAATGATGAAACATTTATATAAAATAAGGTACCTAAATAAAAGATTTTTATGTTTGGAATATCAAGATCTACCAAATTTGGAGATATTTACTCAGAAAAATAAGGAAAAATAAAACCAGATTTTCCACATTTGAAGCAAAGTAGACATGCCTTGACAGGACAAGGAGCTAATATAAAAAACTTTAGTTCTCTAATTTGGTCCCCAGACCCAAAATTCTCTTTGTTTCTAACATGAGAGACCCTGTTATACCTTAGGCAGTGATTTTTTCAACTGGTGTGCTGGGAGAGGGCCTTAGGTGTATTACAAAAAATTGTGTAGAACATTAATTATATTATTTTTAAAAGAAGTTCAAAGCACAGCAAGCATACATATTTTTTACTGTTCTTTTTGATCAACATAACTTAAGTGTGGCATGGAAGTTTAGCTATAGATTCAAGTATGCCATGAGATAAAAAAGGTTGAAAAACACTGCTTTAGGGGAAGAATCCAAACAGCAGAACATACATGCCTTGAGCCAAAGGATCACCAATATTTATATGCTCTAAGTAAGCATGGTGCTCAAACTGTCCATAATTATAAACATTAGACAGTAAGATTTTCATGCCTCTCAAAATGATGCTTAATAGTCAAGCTGACTTTATATATTGGAATTTATAATGAAAAAGTTGATGTGATATTTTTAAGGTCATGTAGTTTTATAATTTAACTAGTAAATCTTTTCTCTTTTTGCAGAAGTTTTGGTCTGAAAGTTTCTTTCTGGGAAAATTTGAGTATGACTAAAAATTTGACACTAGTATTTATTTATTCTAAGTTTCCAGACCACAAATTTTGGCTTAACTATGAAATACGTTACAAAACTTGGTATTGGGTTGATACGTGTATTTGTCTGATTTATTTGGCCTGAATGAATGTATTAGTTGTTAACAATGAAACTTAATTCATATCAGGTGAATAGGGGCTACATCTGGGATCTGTTATGGCTTGACATTCCATGGGTTTATTTCAGCAAGGAAAGGAAAAACATTTTTAACCACAGCTCTGACTCAGAAGTGATTCTGAATTTAGTTGTTCTGTAGCCTTTTTGACCTTGTCCTTGTCCATGTATCAGTTATTATCAATCTTCCTCCCACATCTTGCCCTCCCAATCTGAAATAAGCACAATGTATTTTTATCCCTCTCCAAGTATTTAACAGTACATATGGTGCTCAAAAGCATTTTGCTTTGTATTTGCAAACTTCAGGTTTATATTTTTCCCAAATAATGTGTCTTCTTGTGAAGAATTACATGTACAATATTTTGTTAATAGTTGTTTCAATTATTTACTGGATTTTTTCAGTTTCTTGGAAAACACTTAGGGTGCTCATACAATTGACCTCTCTTGCTTGTCTTTGGCACAATTAATTTTGAAAAATCATGTTGGAACGTGAATCCCAAACATCAAAATTTGTGAAAGCTGTGGATGTGGGGAAAGATGTCAGACCAGAAGGATTGTTCAGCTGAGTTGTCCTAGAACAACTGGGGAAAAAGAGAGAACCCAGTCATACCTGGCATGGGAACCTTACTCAGAGGTGTAGCTTGGGGAGCACAGCAAAGAGGTGGTCAGCTGTATTCAGTGTGTAATCCAGAGCAGTGGAAATCTGATGAATTAGGCAAGTGATTGTGACCCACTGGGATCAGCTGGTCCTCCATGGAGATCCAGGATGGGAAGAAGCCTTTCCAGAGTTTTCAATTGTTGGGGAAAGCTGTGTGTTGAGTGGAAAGCTTGGAAAAGTATATAAACTTAAACAATATACAGCAACCAGATTTGAATGCTGGTTGGAGTGGACTTGCTATAGGTTTGAAGGCTAGTGAGGCAGCCATAATGAGAAGGTCTCAGGGGCCAGGGGACTGCCATTGTGGGAAGGTTGTGAGAAGGTTTTAGCAGAGACCTAAAGCACAACAGTCTTAATTTTCACCTGCTGGGATTAGAACTCCCCTCTTGAGACAGGCTGAGGGACTCCCACACTCCATGGAAACTGAAGTCAGGGGGCACTGTGAGATCTGCCCCTGAATTATTCTTGTGAGCTTTAAGATCCCAACGCGGCAGGGTCTGAATGCTGAAGAAACCATCAGGAGATCACCAAAGGCAACTAAGTTTGGAATAAGGAACATAGAGGTCCTGGCTGTGCTCTCTGTTTCCCCCCAAAACCACAGTGCCACCTGGTGTCCCAGCAACATATTGCAACATATTGTAATCAAGAGCAATGAGTACTGTTTTTTTTTGGCCACAAGGAAGAGTTTGGCTTTGCTTAGGCTGAGGCCACTTCAAGACCTAAGCTCTGAGACAAGGTAATTTGAAGCAAAGGAGGAAGTGAGAAAGAAAAAGTAGGATAAGGAGGTGAACAATAGAAAGAACACATGAGGAGGAACCAACAGAAAAATTTGAGCAACATGAAAAACCAAAACAGAGAAACTCTTCCAAGGGACCATGAGGAAGCTACTGTAGAAGAGTCCACCTATAAAGACTTAGTGGATGTGGCAGAAAGGGAATTTAAAATATGGATGATAAAGACAATAAAAGGAATTTATGAGGAACAAAATTCAGAAAAGAGATATGTAGACTATAGAAAGGATGTGGTGGAGCTTAAGGAAATGAAGGAGAAAATCAGGGAATGTAAATATGCAATAGAAAGTATCAAAAATAGATTAGATCATGTAGAAGATAGGACCTCAGAGCTAGAGGATAAAGTTTTCAAATTAATCCACCTAGTCAAAGAGGCAGAAAAGAAGAGGGAGAAAGCAGAACAGTCACTTAGAGAACTATAAGACTCCATGAAGCATTCAAACATACAAATAATAGGGATTCCTGAAAGGGAAGAAGATTTTCCCAAAGGTATGGAAGTCCTATTAGACACTATCATAAATGAAAACTTACCAAGTTTTACTAAAGACCCTGACATACCCTTTCAGATGGATCTCAAACCCCAGGTCATCTCAACTCAAACAGAGCTTCTCCAAGACACATTGTAATGAACCTGTCCAAAGTCAAGATGAAAGAAAAATTCTGCAAGCAGTCAGGAGTAAGTGCCAACTGACCTACAGAGGCAGAGCCATTAGGATGACAGCAGACTTTTCAACTGAAACTTTCTAAGCCAAAACAGCATGGTCATATACCTTCAACTTTCTTAAACAAAACAATTTTCAGCCCAGAATTCTGTATCCTGCTGAACTTAGCTTAAAAATTTAGAGAAATCAAATCATTTGTGAATATACATGTAGGACAATATTTAGAAATAAACATATCCTACATCAAGCTTAGTGTGAGTTTAAAATGACTTGCTATCCTTCCAGAGGTTTAAGGGACCTGGGCCCCCTGGGACACATGCAGAGTTGGCTTGCCTGGAGTTAAAAATTCCACAAGTCCATTCTCTGAGGCTGTGCACACCTGTGAAGCCTGAGATCAAAGGGCATGCCACCTTTCCTCAGAGACATGGGCCAGAGGGTTGACGTATGTTAACAACATATTGTCAGAGGTCTATAGGTGCTCTGCCCTGAGGAAAAGACACAGTCATTACTTCATACTAAGTAAAAACTGAGTGAACGCTTGAAGATATTCTTTCATTAACTCTGTTCCCCTGTGGCTACTTTCTTCTTTATGATTTTGTTTAGACACCTGTCCAGAGATTACTCAGTGTCTAAAAGAAGATGTTTACTGCAAAAGTGATTGTGTTGATGTGGTAACAGGATATTTTCTTTTCATTTCAGGTAGGTAAAATGAGGTAATGGTGAAACTAACAGATAATAGATTAAGTGTGTACGTGACTAGAAAGATATAAAATCAACCCCGTAAATAAAAAACTTCACTACACGCCATCCCATCCTGTGTAGTCAGTTACTTGACTTAATAATTACAGGAGCGAGTTTATACCCAAGGCAAAGCTGCCATTGTTCGTGTATGCAGTCACACAACAATACAAATGCTGAGGAAATTTGCCACAACAAGACCAGCTCTACAGGAAATACTTAAGCCTAATCTCAACACTGACCATCACAATGGACCACCAGCAAAGTAAACACCCAGAAACTAAAGGTCAAAACTTAGCTTCTACAATGGTGCAAAGGATAAAACTGCACAATCAACTTTCACAAAATGAGATGAAGAGAACACCACACTTAATTCTTTCAATAAATGTCAATGGCCTGAATTCAGCACTGAAAGGCACAGGCTAGCTGACTGGATAAAAACTACCCATATGCTGTCTCAAGGGGATACACCTAGCCTTAAAGGACAAATCAAGACTCAGGGTTAAGGGATGGAAGACAGTATTTTAAGCAAATGGAAATCAGAAGAAAGGAAGGGTTGCAATCTTATTTTTAGATACAAGCAGGTTTATAGCAAATAAAGTTAAAAAAGACAAAGATTGACACTTTATACTGGTCAAAAGAACAATACAACAAGAAGATATTTTGATTTTAAATATTTATGCACCCAACTTAAATGTTCTCAGATTTATGAAACAGACCTTGTTGGGTCTGAGCAATATGATATTCTATAACACAGTAATAGCTAGGACTTTAACAGTCCTCTGACAGAACTAGTTGGACCCTCTAAACACAAACTACTAATGATACAAAGGACTTAAATATGACCCTAGAAAAAATGGGATTGATAGACATATACAGAACACAGCATACCAAAGCCAAAGAATATACATAATTTTCTCACCAGCCTATGCCACATACTCCAAAATTGACCACATCTTAGGATACAAATCAAGCCTCAGCAAAATTAAAAGAAGAGGAATTATACCTTGTATCTTTTTAGACCATAAGGCAATAAAGGTGGAACTCAACTCCAACAAAAATGTTCACCCACACACAAAGACTTGGAAATTAAACAACCTTACCCTGAAGGATAGTTGAGTTCATGAAGAGATAAAAGAGAAATCATTAAATTCCTCAAACATAACAACAATTAAAATACAAGCTACCAAAACCTGTGGGATACAGGAAAAAGAGTCTTTTTTTTTTAATTAATTAATTTATTTTTATTGTTAAATCATACTTGTGTACATTAGTGCAATCAAGGGGTACAATGTGCTGGTTTCATATACTGAAATGTACTGGTTTCAGAATCTGCACAATGTGCTGGTTTCAGAATCTGAAATATTCTCATCAAACTGTTCAACGTAGCCTTCATGGCATTTTCTTAGTTACTGTATGTAGGCATTTGTATTCTGCTTTTTGTACCCATTTTAAGATGTACTGTAAAGAAAAACAGTCTTGAGAGGGAAATTTATTGCATTAGATGCCCACATTCAAAAAACAGAAAGAGAGTGCATCCACAAACTCATGAACCACCTTATGGAATTGGAAAAAGAAGAACAATCTTATCTCAAACTCAGCAGAGGAAAAGAAATAACCAAAATTAATCAGAGATTAATGAAATCAAAAACAAAAGAATTGTTCAGGAAATTACTAAAACAAAAAATTATTTTTATTTTTTTTAGACAGAGCCTCAAGCTATTGCCCTGGGTAGAGTGCCATGGTATCACAGCTCACAGCAACTTCCAATTCCTAGGCTTAAGCCATTCTCTTGCCTCAGCCTACCAGGTGTCTGGGACTACAGGCTCTTGCCACAATGCTGGGCTATTTTTTTTTTTTTTTTTTGTTGTTTTTGTTGTTGTTTTAGTTGTCATTGTTTTTTGGCAGGCCTGGGCTGGATTCAAACCCACCACGTCTTGTGTATGTGGCTGATGCCTTAGCCACAGGTGCTGAGCCAAAAAAAATTGTTTTTTTTTTTTGGAAAAAAATAAATGAAATTGATAAACCTTTGGCCAGATTAACTAGAAACGTAAAAGTAAAATCTCTAATAATCTCAATCAGAAATGATAAAGGGGAAATAACAACAGATGCCACAGAGACACAAGAGGTCATCTATGAGTACTACAAGAAACTCTATGCCCAGAAATTTGACAATGTGGAGGAAATGGATCAATATGTGGAAACACACCCTCTTCCTAGACTTAACCAAGAAAAAATAGATCTCTTGAACAGACCTATTTCAAGAACTGAGCTCGAAGAATCAATAAAAAATTTCCCAACCAAAAAAAATGCCCTTATCCAGATGGCTTCACACCAGAATTCTATCAAACCTTCAAAGAAGGGCTAATACCCATACTACAGAAATTATTCCACAAAATTGGGAAGGAAGGCATCTTCCCCAACACATTCTATGAAGCAAACATCACCCCAGGAAAAGACCCAACTAAAAAGGAGGACTTCAGACAAATTTCACTTATGAATATAAATGCAAAAATTCTCAATAAAATCCTAGCCAATAGATTACAGCCACACATTGAAGAAATCATTCAACACAATCAAGCAGGCTTCATCCCAGAGATGCAAGGCTGGTTTAACATACATACCCAAGTCCGGTACTGAGGCAAAAAAAACAAAACAAAACAAAACAAAACAAAACAAAACAAATAAACAAAAAAAACCCCAAAGGATCCTCTCAATAGATGCAGAAAAAGCATTTGATAAAATTTAGCATCCTTTTCTAATTAGAACACTTAAGAATATAAGTGTTTTATTAGCACCTTTCCTAATCTGATTGGAGCCATCTACAACAAATCCACAGCTAATATTATACTGAATGGAGTAAAACTGAAAGCACTGCCACTTAGAACCAGAACCAGACCACCAGAACCAGAACCAGAACCCATCCTTCATCGCCACTACTATCTGACATAGTGCTGGAAGTTTTAACCAATATAATAAGGCAAGAGAAGAAAATAAACAGCATGCAAATGGGGCAGGGGAGGTCAAACTCCTCTGATCATCCAAAGATCATGTGGATGATATGATCTTATTCTTAGAGAATTCCAAAGATGCAACTACAAGACTCCTGGAAGTGATAAAAAAAAAATACAGCAATGTCTTAGGATATAAAATTGATGTCCACAAATCAGAAGCCTTTCTATATGCCAATAACAGCCAAGAGGAGAAGCTAACCAAGGACACAATTCCCTTCATAGTAGCTTAAAAAAAAAAGAAATACCTAGGAATATACCTAACAAAAGAGTTGAAGGACCTCTACAAGGAAAATTACAAAACCTAAAGAAAAGAAATAGCAGAAGATACTAACAAATGGAAGAATATACTATGATATACCATGATTATGGCTGGGAAGAATCAACATTGTCAAAATATACTTCCCAAAGTGATTTACAGGTTCAATGTAATCCCCATTAAAATACCATCATCATACTTTCAAGATTTGGAAAAAATAATTCTTCATTTTGTATGGAAGCAGAAAACCATGAGATGAAACCAAACAAGAACATACACTGGCGAAAAGAATCCCTATTCAATAAATGGTATTCAGAGAACTGGATAACCACATGTAAAAGTCTGAAACTTGACCCACATCTCTCACCACTTACAAAAATTAATTCAAGATGGATAAAAGATTTAAATCTAAAGCATGAAACAACAAAAATCCTTGAAGGAAGTGTGGGGAAAACACCTGAAGATATTGGCCTAGGGAAAGATTTTATGAAGAAGACTTCTGTGGAGATGGCAACAACAACAAAAATAAACAAATGGGACTTACTTAAACTGAAAAGCTTCTGTACAGCTAAGGAAACAACAACCAAAGCAAATAGGCAACCTTCAGAATGGGAAAAGATATTTGCATATTATGAATTAGACAGAAGCTTGATAACTAGGAGCTACAGAGAACTCAAATTAACAAAAACGGAATAAACAATTCCATATATCATTGGGCAAGTGACATGAATAGAAACATCTGTAAAGAAGACAGATGAATGGGTATCATGAAAAAATGTTCGTCATCCCTTATCATCAGAGAAATGCAGATCAAAACTGCCCTGAGATATCACCTAACCCCAGTGACAATGGCCCACATCACAAAGTCTCAAAGCTGCAGATGCTGGCATGGATGTGAAGAGAAGGGAACACTTTTACACTGCTGGTGGGACTACAAACTAACACAACCTTTTTGGAAGGAAGTATGGAGAATCCTCAAAGAACTCAAATTAGACCTCCCATTTGATCCTGCAATTCCATTACTAGGTATCTACCCAGAAGAAAAATAATCCTTTTATCAGTTGGACATTTTAACTAGACTGTCTACTATGACTCAATTTACAATAACCAAAATGTGGAAACAGCCTAAATGCCCTACCAACCCAGGAATAGATGAACAAGCTGTGGTATATGTACACCATGGAATACAATTCAGCCACAGAAAAGATGGAGATGTTACATCTTTTGTATTAACCTTGCTCAAGGTGGAACACATTCTTTTTAGTAAAGTACCACAAGAATGGAGAAGCAAGAATCCCATGTACTCAATTCTGATATGAAGGCAGTAGCTGAGCTAATACAAGGGAATGAGGGAGTAGGGAGAGGGAATTAGGGAAAGGGGTGGGGTCACAGTGTATGGCACACCTCTTGGGGCGGGACACAATTATAAGAGGGACTTTACCTAACAAACACAGTCAGTGTAATTTAATTCTTTGTACCCTGAATGAATTCCAAACAACTAAAACAAATTTTGTGAAATCAGAATGTTATTTCAAAAGTGTCAGGCAGCCAAATGGTAGCAATTTTAACAACAGTGCTAGAGTATTTTCTAGAGAGACAGTTTCTGTTTTAAATCCCTGCTTTTTTGTCCAGTATCTATAGTTGATCTGTTTGTCCCAGAGAAAGATAAAGAATCAACAACATCTGAAACTTTTACTTTTTCCTCCCTTTGGCAAGTCACTTGACATTTCTGCTGTGTTTAAAAAAAATTGTTATGTTATTTGCTTGTTTTATTGGATACGCTGATCAGACATAGTTTGGGAGGAGGGTTAATGTTTTATAAAATATTACATGTTTAGAAATATAATATAGTACATTTTATATTTATGTATAAACACAAATATATAAGATCAAAGACTTGATTCAGGTTGAACATTATTCATCATTCATTTATTCATAAATATTTATAATGCTTATAAAAAGCAGTTGCTAGACTTTGGGAAGGAATATAAAGATGAATAAGATACAAATCTAATCTCATTTCTCCCTAAAAAATTATAGAAAAATACCGTATAGATAGCTAAATGGGGGGAAAGGGGGAGAGGAAGAGAACAGGGATGATAAAAACAAATGTGGCAGATTGTCAACAATTCGTGAATTTTGGTGTAAGAGTATAAAAGAATTCTTGTATTGTTTTTGGTTTTGTGTAGTTAAAATTTATTTGTATCAATTAACAAATAAAAAGTGTTTGTGTGTCTGCTCTGAAAAAAGGTAACTCAAATATGTAAGGAACAGAGGGTTTGTGAGGTCTAGGGTCCTACTAAGTTTTGGGAACTTCAAGTCTCTTACCTCCTCAATGTTTCTGAAATTGTTCTTTAAACTTAGGGGACAGTCAATAAATGTATAAACGTTGAGTTTTTGTTTGTCTTCTTTGGTATTCTGATTTTCAGACAGTATTTCTTCAGATCTGACCATAAAATTATTGTCAACCGCATATACAATACACAAGAAAAAATATTCAAGAGACATCTTTGTCAGCAACTATGTGTAATTCTCACCAACTATAAGGCAGTGATTTGGAGTGAGTTCTTGATTTCATTTACTATCTAACTATCATTTAAAACTCTGTATTTCCTTACTTTCAGACTGAGAACAAGTTGAAAGCTGGGCTTTTATCTTTCTCTTCTTTAAATACTCTGCAGAGATCCTAATGTCTAGTAAATGCTCAGTTCATGTTTATTGCTGCATGAATGAGTGAATAAGTATAGATTCAAATGTTTGCAGGCCAAAGAACTTCAAACTGGTTTCTTTCATTTTAAGTCTCAAACTAAGACTACCCTGATATTCCATGAGGCTGAGTTAGCTCAGACTGTAAAATTTGATCTTTATGATTTTTATGGTAGACTTTTGAATTAGAACTGCAATGTGCAAACTTTATTTAGGACACAGCATGCAAAGTGTTTGTCAAAAGGAAAACAAATCTGAAATCTGGAGATTATTGGTGGTCAGCTAATGTTATTTAGCATGTAGTTAAATACTTAAAATGTTCAGTTGTGCCTCCTTAAAATCAAAGCCTTATATTAATGTATATATTTCTCAAATCACATGTGAATAAAAATGTAAAAGACAGCTGAAGAGATGATGGGCACTTCGGACTCAGAAAACCTCTCAGGTTTGATAATAATATTTGGACTCATCTAAATTCATCCCTATTATCACTTAAGTGAACACTAATGCAGCCACTGGATCTTATACAAATATTCAGATTTTTGTTTTCCTCATCATTCTGAAGGTTATCTCTCTAGTTGCTCTGAAAATCAGGTGACAACCATTTCCCATGATGCTTTAAGGGCTGTCAAAGTGTCCATCAAGCTGTCACCTGACCAATCATTCCCATGGTTCTTTTAGACTTCCAGTATGATAAATTGAAAGGCACTATTATCTGTCTGTTGTGAGGAGGAACTGTTTGGGCTTTGATAAGGTATCACTACTCCCAGGTGAGAGGCGGTTGACAGCACATGAAGACAAAACAACACGTAGGAACACTGACCAGGGGAGCGCAGATTCACAAACATCTGTTGTCGTTATTCATTGCTTCTCTTTGGGTTTCAGTTTCTGACTCATCCTTAGATAATTCAAGAACAGAAATATCTTGAATATTTCCATTTCTAGCTTGCAAATAACAATTGATTTTCTTTTTATCTTGAGAGGAGACTCTTAAAACTAAAAATACATATGCCTATTTTCTGGATTCACGACACACATGCTTTCTACCTTGCAGCCAACAAGTTCTGCTGATGCCACCATTTACTTTAATACCCTTTCCAATCCAATTTTTCTGCCACCACATACTCCCCAGCTCTTACTTATCAGGGGTGAGAAAGAGGTAGGTGGATTACTTGTAATTATTCTACAGTTTTAAAAGAGGAAAACATAAATATGAACTCACCTGATGATTTTATTACCTATCTTAGGTTACATAAAATAATTAAAGTGTTGGTGTTTACTTCTGCTTATCATTTTTTAAGTGTGCTACTTCTTGAAGAAATCTCCAGGATGAAGTCTAGGCTTCCCCTTGCATGACTCACAGTAGAAATGGCTTCCCTCCTTTCCCCTTTCTTCTGCTGCAAACCATGCAATTCTTTGTTGATATTTTTTCATTTTGCATTGTAAAATGCATCCTCCCATTTCGCCTTTCCTCAGTGGCAGAAGATGATAGTCTTCCCCTCTTTCTTGAATTTCTGTTCCTAGTATTGCTCACAAGCTGAGTGGAGATATCTCCTATAAGATAGGTGTGTTTGCACTTTTTCTCTAGTCTCCTTCCTATATAATGAGTAAACGATGTAGCTGTTACACACACAACTTCCACCAGCCAGAAGAATAATTTTTTTCCACCCTCCTTCGAAATCTGTAACATCCATAGTACTGATCAGCTCTGTCCACTCTTCCCATAAACATTGTGTATCCTAAAATAACTCAGTTTTTCAAATTGCACAGACTGCTCTTCCTATAACCAGTGATCAATTGTGTTGCAGGGCCAAAGAGTACACTCAGCACTGTCACTAATTTCTTGTCATTGAATGAGAGACACATAAAAAATTGTGTCAGACATGTTCCAACATGGAGCGGAACAGGGAAATCATTATGTTGGTCAAGGTCTAACATAGGATCAAAAATTTAGGACTCGGATTAAAGATGGCAGCTGAGTAACAGCTTCCCTGTAACTGGGCCTGGCGAATCTGGGGAGACAAGACTCCAGACATCTCTGGCCGGTGGGACCTGCCTACAATCATCCCTTTGAGGACACAGAGAGCCAG
>CAUYPK010060145.1:0-11702 GCA_963574355.1 Loris lydekkerianus | reverse complement strand
TCTACATTTACTAAGTTTCACATGTGCCCTTGTAAGATGCACCACAGGTGTAATCCCACCTATCACCCTCCCTCCGCCCATCCTCCCATTTTTTTTTCCACACTGAACAAAGGAATGAGATTGCAATGGGTGCTATAGCAGGGAACTAGAAATATGCTAATTCTTTCTGGGCCTTGCCTGAATGAGCATCAAGATGCCTAGAGGAGGTGTGAAAAGGTGTTGGGGAAGAACCTAATTAAAGGCTGTCTAGAGATGGCTGAAGGGATACTTGCCATAGAGCAGTGAGCAGCACATCTAGACTTACAGGAATCCTTATACTTGAGGTCTGGAACAGTCAAGCCAGCTTGAGGCCATCCGTCACCATAGCAGTGAGTGGCTGCAGGGTCTGTTTGAACCCTAGATTCCTGGAGAGAGTACAATACCAGAATGACTACATCACAGAGCTTCTGACCCTGGGATCCAGTAAGTAGATGTTCATAAAGCAAGGATCAAGAGGTTTGGTTCTCCCTGGGCACTTAGCTCTGCTGGTGAACAGTCATTCATTAGAGAGATAAGGCTCAAGATTGAGAGCTAGGTCTTAAGTATTAGCAAGAGCCTATCTGAGGCCTCCTAAAGCAAAGCAGCAGGCCATACACCCAGCCGAGAGGGCTCAGAAAAGGCACAGATGCAGCCATCACAGAAGGCAGAGACCGAGGAAGTAGTGCTATTATAAATGATAGTGTCACCAACAAGAGAAAATTCACTCAGTGATACAATGTTAAAGAATCATTGCTCCTATTCCTAAATATTTACTTTTGTTTAACTAATGTGAAAAATATTTCATTTCTGATATCTGTGAACTGTTAGTATGAAAATTTTAAATTTATATATTTAAAATCTAGAAGAGATGGCAGAGATAATCCATTCCACCATGTAACTATAAAAAACATTTTCAAATGAGAAATGTGACACTTAAGAAGATTTTTTTCTTACCTACAGAAATTCAACTAATGAGCGGTAACTAAAGAATTAATACTGAGGCTGAGGCAGGTGGATTGCTTGAGCTCATGAGTTAGAAACCAGCTTGAGCAACATTGCAAATTTGTGTTTCATTGCAGGAACACAGATTATTTGCCCTTCAAAGAAAAAAACTGCTTGTGTCTATAAATCCTTTGCAGTGATAGGTACTAAGCCATTCTATATAAATATAAAAAATAATCAGAATGTCATTATATATACATTGCATGTAGAGAGATATGGAAGTAGATAGATAGATGTAGATATAAATAGGATATCTGTATATGACTTAATATGTCAATGAATATATATAAGGGTATATATGTGTGTATATATATACACATAGTGTTAATATATAGCTATTCTTAGTAGATGTAATCTTTAAATATAGTGTTAGCCTGTATTTCCTTGGGGCTGCTCAACCATAGTCACCCCTCTACTGGCTCAAGTGTTCCAATCCCATCCAGTCAGAGAGTACTGTGGAAACCATATCACACTAGGAGTGTAGAGGAATTGTCAAGTGCTCTGTATAAACCTTTTGGGTCTAAAATTGTACATCTTACATTAATGTCCACAGTAAAAATCTGGGGCCCATCATGACTCATGGGTAAATGCATTCACATTACAAAATAAATCTACTTTTTCTGAAAATTATTGTATATATATATAGATAGATAGATGAGACACAGAGAGTGCAGAAGTTGCAATTTCCTAAGGCTAATTATCTGACAAAGACAGAGTTATGTTATGTCTCCCACCCAGCATTAATGGCTAGAAGATGGCAATTTTGCAGTATTAAAACTGACATATCTGACACAGAATACTTTAGTTATTATCACTGAAACATCTTGGAAAATATACAACTGGTAAATTAAATTGTTTTCTAGTATATTTTTACCAGAGATGAGCAATTTGAAATTTTGTCTCAACTGCTTCGAAACCTATTTTTTTCTAAACAGGTGTATAGAAAAACTTAACAGATGTATTCATTCTTAACATATGTATAGTTTCATTGGATGTATGGTTTCATTGGTTAGTATCATTTCATTTGCTTTTAAGTGTTCTTTTTTGTATCATTATTTCTCTTTTCTTAGGCTTTGAAACAACACCATACTTGGCACATTATAGGTAAAGTATCTGACTGCAAATGTATTGAGAAAAATACATGAAATTATCAAAGTATGTTACATAGTGAATATGAAAGTAAACAAGTCAGAAATTAAACAAGTTGGATCACTTTTTTTATTCTTATAAATAAATCACTTTCCCTCCACCTTATTCATGACAAGAAATCTGAAGCTGAGTCAGAATGCAAATACTTTCTATGTTTCTTAATCTTAGGAACCTTTGACAAATATCACAGTAGAAAAAATTAAGAAATACATTTTAAAAATAACTTTGGGAGACTTTGGTTTTCACTGAAAAGAAATTACTTATTTCCTCTCCACTCATCTTCTTATAACTTAAAAACTGGAACATAGTACAACAAGCACTCATAGAAAGACTTTGAATGTTGAAAAGAAAACAAACAGGGAAGAAAATGATTCTCATCAGAGAATCATAACTTAATAACAGATTGGAGATGACTTAGAAATGAATCATGATCTTGATAACAATGAAGTAAAAATTATCTAATCTGAACAACAAATAAAAAGAAAATTAACAGAGCTTTGGAGACCCATGGGGCCAAAGCAAAAGATATAATATCCATGTTACCAGAATTTCAGAAGTAGAGGATTAAAAAGCACAGTGTGAAAAAGTTATTCAAGAACATAATATCTAAAAATTTCCCAAATTTAGTTTAATGCATAAACCTGTAGATTCAAGATGCTGAACAAAACCCAAACAGAATAAACCCAAAGAAATTCTCACTGTAAAATCATAATCAAAGTTATCAAGACTAACGACAAAGAAATCTTCAATGTAACTAAAGAGAAATGACACATTACCTATAGGGAACAAAAGTTTTAATGACAGGATTTCTCATCTGAAACTATGGAATAAAAAGGATGTATACATCATTCAAGTGTTAAAGAAAAAAATCATTTAATCCTTAATTGTATATCCAAAAAAAAATTCTTTAAGAAGTGAACTGCTCTGAGATGACAGAAAGCTAAAGGAATTGTCACCAGGTAACCCACCCTTAAGAAATGGTTAAAGGAAGCTCTCCAAAGAAAAAGGAAAATAGGGGACTGAACAAGATGGTGTGCTGGAAATATGTCCTTACTGGCCACTTGCAGAAATGCAAGGGAAGAAAACTCCAACCACTTCTGTCTGGGGGAATCTACCAAGGGACATCACTCTGGGGGCAGAATGGACTACAAGAGCCAGTGAGGAGGCCTGGAGCTGAGAAAAACCAGCACAGAATGTGAGTGCTCAGGAACAGGCAGGGACTGGCCAGTCAGCCTACACAGAGGATTGGGAACAGAAAAGGGCAGTCCTGCAGTTTTTGATTTTGGCCTAAACCAAAATCAGTTTGGAACAGCCTTAGAAAGCTTACATAGGTGGGTGGAGTTGAACAGTGTATAGCAGCCAGGATTGAATATTGCCCAGCAGCCAGGGTGAGGGTGAGGGGTGGATCTCCCATCAGCTTGACTTCTAGATGGGTGCTACCATTGTAGGAATCCTTCGTGGACTGCAGGGTCCTAGTGCACGGCTAGTTCTGTGCACCTGCTGAGCCCACCCTTGGTGTAAGCTGAGCAGCCCCAGGTATTGTTGTTGGGTGCACTGTGTGACATGCTTCCTAAAGAATCTGGCAAGAGCATTAGTATCCTAATCCTGAGGCCCTGACTGAGGGTAAATAATCAGGAAGATAGGACCCAGGCCCTGACTGAGGGCAAATAATCAGGAAGATAGGGCCCAATATCCTCTACAAGTAAGAAAGCAGCTTTCAACCCTAATTGTTCACAGAAAAACTGCTTATGTATTTCATCTCATAACACCATAGCAGTGCTTGTTCACAAAATAAGAAGAACAGAAAGAACTCCACCACACTTATTAATCCTCTCAATAAATGTTAATGGCTTGAATTCCCCACTGAAGGGGTACTGACTGGCAGATTAGATAAAAAACACAAACCGTCCATGTGCTGTCTCCAGAAAAAACACCTAGCCTTGAAGAAAAAAGGAAAATGCAGGGCAAAGGATTAGAAAACCATTTCAGGGAAATGGAAATCAGAAGAAAAGAGGGGTTGCAATCTTACTTTCAGATACAAGTGCATTTAAAGCAACCAAAGTCAGAAAAGACAACGATGAATACTTCATTCTGGTCAAGAGAACAATACAATAAAGGATATTTCAATTTTAAGTATTTATTCACCCAACTTAAACACTCTAAGATTTATGAAACAGACCTTAATTGGTCAAGAAATATGATATCCAATAATAGCATATAGCAAAGAATTATGGGACTTCAAGAAGCATTCAAATATACGAATTATAGGGATCCCTGAAGGGGAAGAAGAACATCCCAAAGAAGTGGAATCCCTACTGGAGGAAATCATGAATGAAAAATTTTCCAAGATGTTTTAAAGATTCTTAAACACTCATTTAGGAGGACTATCAAAACGTAGGTTGTTCCAACACAAACACAAAATATTTTGTTGGGTATTTTTGCACCTATATTCATTAGTGACATTGGTCTGTAGTCCTCCTTTTTGATTATGTCCATTCCTGGTTTTTGTATCAGGATGATGTTTTGCATCATAGAACATGTAATGTAAGCTTCCTTCCTTCTCAATGTTTTAGAATAGGTTCTGCAGTATATTTAGAAGCTTATTTTTTGAAGGTTTAACAGAATTCTGGTGTGAAGTCATCTGGTCCAAGGCTTTTTTTTTTTTTTTTTGTCAGAATCTTTTTAATTGTTTCTTTAAAACAATTGCTCTATGCAAAAAATTGATTTTTTTCCTTGTTAAATCTAGGGAGAGGGTGTCATTTCAGGTATTGGTCCATTTTCTCCACATTGTCAAATTTCTAGGCATAGAGTTTTCTTATAGTAGTCAGAAATCATCTCTTATATTTCTATGGTATCAGTTATTTCCCCCCTTTCATTTTGGATTAAGGTTAATAAAGATTTACTTTTCTTTTTCTAGTTAATATAGCCAGTGTTGTATTGATTTTATCTTTTTTGAAGTATGAACTGTTCATTTTTAGTAATTTTCTGAATGAGTCTTTTATTTTCAATTTCATTCATTCCTGATTTAATTTGGCTATTTCTTTTCTTCTGCTTGGTTTAGGATTCAGTTGCTCTTTTTTTTCCATTTTCTTAAGACATTTCATTTGGTTGTTGACATGCTTTTCTTCTTTTTTCTGATGTAGGCATTTAATGCAATAAATTTTCTTCAAAAACTGCTTTTGCAGTGTCCCACATGTTTCAGTAGCTTCTGGCTTCATTGCTGTTATGTTCTAAGACACCAATAATTTCCATCTTTATATCTTCCTTGACCCAACTTGTCAAGATTGGGTCATTCCTATAAGGTTGTTTAGTTTCCCTGACTTTAGGGGGTGAAAACTTTTGTCAGACTTGAGTTTTACCTTCATTGACCTTTGGTATTAGAAGATACAAGATATAATTTCAATTATTTTAATTTCTTGTGGTTTGATTTGTATTCTAGGATATGATCTAGTTTGAAGACTGTTCATAGGTTGAGTAAAAGAATATAAATTATTTAGATTTGGGATACTGTGTTCCGCATAGGTGTATTAAGGACAGTTGTTGTAGGGTTGTGTTTAATTCCCTTGTATCTTTGTTTAGTTTCTGTTTACAGGATCTGTTCATCTCTGTAAGAGGAGTGTTAAAGTTCTCAGCTATTATTGTGTTTTGGGATATGATATTGGTTAGACCAATTAAGGTGTGTTTCATAGATATGGGAGCATTTAAGTTGGATTCATAAATATTTAGAATTGAAATGTCATCTTTTTGTATTGTTACATTGACCAGAATGAAGTGTCCTTCTTTATCTTTTTTAACTTTAGTAGTTTTAAATTTAATTGTATCTGAAAATAATGTTGTTACCCCTTATTTCTTCTTATTTCCATTTGCCTAAAATAGTTTCCTTCCTTTCACCCTGAGTCTTATTTTGTCCTCTGAGGCTAGTTGTATTTCCTGGAGATATCATATGGATGCTTGTGCTTTTTTATCCAAGCAGCCAGCCTCTGACTCTTCAGTGGGAAATTCAAGCCATTAACATTTATTGAGAGATTTGTGGTGGAGTACTATTCATCTTATTTTGTGAAAGTCTATTGCTTAGTTTTATCTTTTGCATCATTGCATAAGCTAGGTTTTATCCTTTAGTTTCTGGGTGTTTATTTGGTTGGTGTTCCATTGGGATGGTCAATGTTTAAAGTAGGTCTAAGTATTTCCTACAGAGCTAGTCTTGTTGTGGCAAACTTCCTCAATGTTAAAATAATCTATTTTTTCTTTTCTTTTCTTTCTTTTTTTTTTTTTTTTTTTTTTTTACTTTGGACAGATTAATGACAATATGTCTTAGAGAAGTTTTATTTGAATTGAGATGACCTGTGGTCTGATATGGCACGGAAAAGAGTGTTTCAGAATCTTTGGTGATATTTAGAAAATTGTCATTCATAATATTCTCTAATAGAGCTTTCATTCCTCTGGAGCCTTCTTCCCCTTCTGGGATCCCTATAACTCATATGTTTGAACACTTCATGAAGTTGCATAATTCTGTCAGTGAACATTCTGCTTTCTCCCTCTTTTTTTCTGTTTCTTTAACTGCCTGAGTTAGCTAAAGAGCTTCATTCTCTACCTCTGAAATTCTTTTTTTTTATCATGGTGTAATATGCTTAAGATACATTCTACTGCATCTTTAAGTTCCCTGATTGGTCCAATGCCTTCACCTCTGCTATATCCTTTCTATACTCTTCATAACATTCATTTCTTTTTGGATTCTGTTTTTGGATTTCCTTTTGGTTATTTTCCACTTTCTCAGAATTTTTTTTATTGCTATTACCAACTGTATTTTAAATTCCTTTTCTGTCATTCCTATCATTTATTGGTTCAATCCTCTCTGATAGCTACCTCACCATCCTTTTGTGTGGTTGCTCTATTCTGGTTTTTCATGTAGCCATAATTTTTCTAATAGTTCCTTTTTCTGAATGTTTTCTTTGTATCTGCTTTCTTTTCCTACTTTTTTCTTTCACTTCCTTCTCTTTAAATTACTTTGTCTCTTTGTTTAGGTGTTGAAATATACATTTAGTATAGGAGCAAAAGGAAGACAAGAATAAAGAGCAAGATGGAAGAAAAGATAGAAAAAAAAAAGGAATGTAAAAGGAAAGATTGACAAAAACAAGAGAAGAACAGAAAGAGAAAGAAAACTGTAATAGTAGTATTCAGGTGCTTTGACCCATTTCAATGATTCTGAGCCTCCGTGTGGCTGAGGTAGGTGGGTCCCTTGGGGTCAGAAGCTCCTTACCAGCCTGTGAAAAAAGCATACCCCACAACCAACAAATAAAAAAAAAAAAATACAAAAAATAGTTTGTCATAGTGGGTACCTCCCAAAAGTGTCCTTCCAATAGCCCAAGTTAGATAGACAGCCCAGACCATAGGATCAAGGTCTCCTTGAGCCAGATCAATGCTGTGGCATTCTAACCCAGACCCCTGAGTAAGGCTCTGCCCCATAAATGGAAAACACATTGACAAAGAATAAAAGAGATCAACAAAAAAGAAAAAAAATAATAAGAAAAGAAAACAAAGAAAATAAAATTATGTAAGATGTAAAAATGGGTGTATATCTTAGTTGTTCTTCTGGAAATTATGTTCAAAAGATAAGAAAAGTCAAAAAAATTTACAATAAGAGAGATAAAAGGGGCTCGACCTGTAGCTCAGCAGCTAGGGTGCCAGTCACATACACCAGAGCTGGCAGGTTTGAACCCAGCCTGGGCCTATGAAACAATAATGACAACTACAACCAAAAAAATAGCCAGACATTGTGGTGGATCCCTATATTCCCAGTTTCTTGGGAGGCTGTGGCAAGAGAATCACTTGAGCCCAAGAGTTTGAGGTTGCTGTGAGCTGTGATGCCACAGCTCTCTACCGAGGGTGACATAGTGAGACTCTGTCTCAAAAAATAAATAAATAAATAAATAAATAAATGAAAGAAAATTAGAGATAAAAGGAGAGAAATAGAAAGGGAAGAAAGATTAAAAGGAGCAAACAACCCACAAATGGAGTCCTTATTATTGAAAAAGATAAAAGTGAAAAAAGAAAAATACAATAAACAAAATAATCAAAGGAAAACCTTAATAGAAAAAGTTGGGAAAAAATAATAAAAGAAGTTGAAAAACTATAGCAAAAATAGAGTCCTTATTATTGAAGAAAGAAACAGTGAAAAATCATAAATAAAAATCAAAAAGAAAAATCTAATGGATATAATGGGAAAAAAGAAAAAAAAACATATATTGCCATATATTGCCTGTAGCACAGGGTATGAGATGCTAATCAAGACATTGACATGGCTGTATAAAATGGAGGAAGAAGCAACTGTCTTGCTGAGGAGACCTGGTCCCATCTTCCTGATTTCTTTGCCCTCAAATCCTCGTTGAGCTGGTAGCCTGAAGCTCTGGTCAGCCTACTGACAAGACACACTTCTAACTTTTCAAACAGTACCCTTGGTCTACTCAGTGGCTTTTGCATGAATATGGATTTTCTCAAGTCTCCACATAAATGGCTGTCCAGCTCAGCTGGGGTTTCAGAACCAGCCTCTCACTAGCACCCTGCAGGCTATTCCTCCCAGAAAGCTCTATCACGATGGCTGTGCCCTGCCAGCAGCCGAAGGACAAAAGCTCTGCTCTGTCTGTTGGCTCAATCCCGGCCCCTGGGTCTTGTTCTAGATCACTCACTTGCCAAAGCTCTCCCAATGTTACTCCACCAAGTGCCCAGAATTTCTGCCACCCTTCCCCCCAAAAGCCCATAATGTTGGCCTTCTCTGTCTGAAAACCACTGCAGAAAGGGCCAGCCTCTTCCAGCATGCAAGGCTGGTTTTTCACTGTTCCTGACCTCTTCATTGAAGTGATCATTTCTGGGCAGGGCCCCCCAGTGTGTGTGGAGTCCTCCCTTCACTGACCTTACCACAAATGGCTGCAAAAAAGATGTCTCTAGTCTGCTATCTTGCTCCACCCCTATAGGCCCCAGCATCTTGATGTTGGATCTCTCAGCCTCCATAACTATGAGAAAGAAATTTGTTTATAAACCACCCCCAGGGTGGTGCCTGTGGCTCAGTGGATAGGGCACTGGCCCCATATACTGAGGTTGGAACCTGGCCACAGCCAAAATGCAACAAAAAATAGCAGAGCCTTATAGTAGGCACCTGTAGTCCCAGGTACTTGGGAGGCTGAGGCAAGAGAATCACCTTAGCTCAGGAGATGGAGGTTTCTGTGAGCTGTGACACCATGGTACTCTACTGAGGGCGATAAAATGAGACTGTCTAAAAAAAAAAAAAAAACAACTCATGGTGTTTTTTCTCATATTAGTCTGAATGCACACAGACAAAGACAGAAAGACAAACACATAATTTTAGAGGAACTCTTTTAAAAGAAATCAATATAAGAACATAAGCACAAAGTCTTCTTTCAGATAACAGTAAAGTTTAAGAATATAGAAATTTCTATACATGGTGGCTCTATTAAAATTTTTATAATTTTAAAATATAAATAAATACAAAAAGAATAACCTATTACAATAATATTAAGTTTTTTCCTCAAGTGTCTACTGTGACAGGTATGTAGCAGATGTATTATTTATCTTACAATATGTCTATGATGTGAGAATTATATTCTCATTTACAAGTGAGTAAACTAAGACTCAGGGAGGATTGATTTAATTAAGTTTACACAGTTAATAAATATCAAAGCTTTGATAGAAACTTTAGTTTGCTTGCAGATCTTATTCGAGATTTCAGCTTAAATTTGTGATACGTTAACTTTTGACATAGATTATATTTAGAATACTTTATTATCTGGTGGCAAAAAAAAAAAAAACACCCCTCTAAACTGACACAGAAATTCTAGTGAGTATTAATATTGCTGAAGATGGAGTCACATACCTTAAATAATGTTTTTCTGAACACATGCAAGAATTTCACTTCTGAACCTCTAAAGAAGCATAGCTAGAATGTTTACTATTTACTTTTACAGGTTTTATATGTTCTTTGTGATATGTATGATCAATTTTTATGTGTAGTCTTCAAAATTAAAGTAAATCATTTATTTTCACAAAATCACCATATGTTTGAGAAAACACTATAGGTTATAATTGTAACTACAATCTATGTCTCATTTTGCCTACTCATACTGCAAGTTTTCCAAACTATAATAGTTTATTGCTTAAATTTTAATGCATGAGATACTAAATTAGTAAATTTATCAGTTTTTTTATGGATAGTGTTCTTCAAAATTATGAATTTGATATGAAGTGACTCTGTTCCTATAATTATTATTATTGCTGTTTAAGTTCTTAGTTTAATATAACATGCATTTTTGAACTCTCACTATATGCTAAGTGATGATCCAGGGTCATTGAATAAAAAACAAACAAGATGGTCCCATAGTCAATAAAGTCATGACTTAGTATTATATCATATAGAGTAAGAATTACAGTTGGGAACTTCTGTATTTCAATAATCAATAATGGGTTAAGCTCCTGTTGAGAGGACTGGCCAACATTCTTTCTTATTTTATTACACATTGAATAGGAACAGGTTCCAGCTACAGCCCTTTAATAAAATGAAACTTTAAGGAAAAAATTTCTTTGCTCTGTGCTTTATAATACTGGGTGTTCACTACTTACTCCTTAGAGTATTAATTTTAACTTAAATCTTTGGTGTTTTCTGCCTATACTATAGTATACATGAGTCAAACTTCTTATCTTTGTGCTGTCTATAATTTTCCTGATTATACTTTATGATATATAGGGCCAAATGCTCATAGTTTAGTATTACCAATTTTTCATCTGCCTTAGAACTATTTGTTGTTTTTAAGTATATTTCCACTTCCACTTACATTCTATATAATAACTCCATCACAATGTGGTCAAACTAATCATCAATAAATAACAGCATTATCTGTTCTTTTCTTTTTTGTTTTTTTTTAATGATTGCATTTCTGGTGCTGAAATAAATCATCCACAGCACAACTGGCTTCTTTCCCATTGAAGGTAAATGGCAAAAAATCTAGAACCATTAAAAAGCAAGAGAGAAAATGAGAAATATTTACTTTACATTGCTAACCAAGGATTATAATTGTCACCCAAAATAAGTGGATTTATTTTGAGGATGGTGAAAAGTTCAAATTACAATGCTAATATTTAAAAGATGACTTCATTTAGATACACGGTGTTATGGTTTGAAAGTGTTCCCCAAATTTTGTTTATTGGAAACTTAATCCCCACATTTATATAGGAAATGGATGCTTTTGAGAGGTAATAAGGACTAGTGAGGTCTCTATAATGAAATCAGTAGTTTTATAAGAGGGAGAAAGTCCTGAGCTGACATACACGACGTCCTCCTCTTGCTGTGCTATGCTTTCTGGCATGTTATGATATGGCAGGTTTTTTCTGATTCCATATAAAAAGAAGCACTATTTTTTAAGCTCTTTAAAGTATGACAATGGTGCTTTAATAGGGATTGCATTAAATCTGTAGATTGTTTTAGGTAGTATGGACATCTTAACAATGTTGATTCTTCCCAGCCATGA
>CAUYPK010060142.1:0-15092 GCA_963574355.1 Loris lydekkerianus | reverse complement strand
CAAGAGCAGGCAACCTAAGACAGGGGCTATGTTTTTCCGCCATACAAAAAACAAAAGAGGGAATTGTTGGGCCCTGCCATGTGCCTGAGGCCTAGTGCAACTTCCAGAGCCTGACTAGAAGTAGATCCATCGAGCTACTTCTGCGTACCAATGACTCAGCAAGGCCCAGCCTGAAACTGCCTCTACCTAGATACAGCCAACGTGGTACCATGCCATTGGCCCAACCCTGTCATGCACCACATCTTCCGCCTTCTTTCCCTGCCTCTTCCCCACACTCTATATAAGTGGCTGCTTGACACAATAAAGTTGAGTTCCTGCTTTAAAAAAAAAAAAAGAAAGAAAGAAAAGAAATGAAATCAGAAAGGAAGAGCGAAGAGCAGGAAAGAGGGATGGGAGTGGGGCTGTGGTGTGGGCCACATCTTTTGGGTGCAAGACATGATTATAAGACGGACTTTACCTAAAAAAATGCAATCAGTGTAACCTGGATTATTGTACCCTCAATGAATCCCCAATAACAAAATAAATAAATAAATAATAAAAAAAAAATGTTTCTTCTATACCTATTTTTAAAGCATTCTGATCAAGAAAGGATGCTGGATTCTGTAAAAAAGCTTTTTCTGCATCAATTGAGAGAATCATACTGTCTTTGTTATTTTTTTTTGTTTATGTGATGTATTATATTTATGGATCCTGGGATGAAACCCACCAGGTCATGGTATATTATTTGTTTGATATGGTTTTGAATTCTGTTTGTTAGAATCTTATTGAATTTTTTTTTTTTAATAAACATTCATTAGAGATATTGGTCTATAATTTTTTCTTCTTGTTGGTTTTTTTCCTGGTTTGGGTATCAAGATATTTACTTCATAGAATTTGTTGGGAAATATTTTTCTTTTTCTATGTTTGGAAAAGATCAAGTAATATAGATACAAGTTACTCTTTAAAGGTTTGATAGAGTTCTGATGTGAAGGTATCTGGTCCCAGGCTTTTCTTTTTGGGGAGATTTCTTATGGTTGATGCTATTTCACAGCTTGTTATAGTCTTCTTTAACATTTCCACTTCTTTCTGGCTAAGTCTAGGAGGGTCACATGTTTCCAAGTATTGATCTATTTCCTTCAGATTTTCATACTTCTGAGAGTAGAGTTTTATGTAGTATTTATTAAGGATTTTTAGAATTTCTAAGGTGTTAATATTATTTAGCCTTTATCATTTCTGATTGATAAAATTATGGATTTTACTCTTCTATTTCTGGTTAGGTTAGCCAAAGATTTATCTATTTAATTAAACTTTTCAAAAAACCAACTTTTGAATTGGTTGATCTGTTGTATTCTTTTTTTTTTAATCAATTTTATTAAGTTCTGCTCTAATTTTAGTTATTTATAATCTTCTGCTAAGTTTAGGGTTGAAAAGTTCTGCGTTTTCCTGTTTCTTGAGATGTTCTATTAAGTTGTTTATTTCCTCTCTTTTCTTCTCTTGAGGAAGTCTTGCAATGCTATAAATTTTCATCTTAGAACTGCCTTCGCAGTATCCCAGATGTTCTGATTGTTCATTTATTTATTATTGTTTTGTTCCAAAAATTTGGTAATTTATTTCTTAATCTGACCCAGCTGTCATTCAGCATAAAGTTATGTAGTTTTTATGTTTTTGTATGTGTGGAGATTCCTGTTGTTCTTGAGTTTAACTTTTATTCCATGATGGTCCAAGTAAATACAAGAAATGAATTCTATTTTTTTAAATTTTCTGAGGTTAGACTTGTGACCTAAGATGTGATGAATTTTGGAGGATGATTTGTGGGCAGATTAGAAGAATGTTATTCACTTTAATTAGGATTAAATGTTTTGTAAATGTCTATTAGATATAAATGTTAAATGCCTAAGTTTAGTTCTAAAATTTCTTAGTTTAGCTCTTTTTTGAGCATCTATCTGTACCTATCAGAAGAGTGTT
The DNA here is from genome assembly GCA_963574355.1 of Loris lydekkerianus. Taxonomy (NCBI): domain Eukaryota; kingdom Metazoa; phylum Chordata; class Mammalia; order Primates; family Lorisidae; genus Loris; species Loris lydekkerianus. Next base: position 13,148 of record CAUYPK010060142.1, on the reverse strand, counting down.
AAAGTCTCCAACAATTATGGTCCTTGGATGATTTACCCAGTCAGTACAAACTTTCAAGTTGGAGATTTCAAAAGATCTCCAGCAGGTAGCTGGCAGACATCTGCTGAATGCTCAAATTTGGCTTTCTCTAGTGCTATATGAACTCAGAAAGGCTGACCCAGTAGCACAGTTGGACCAAGGGGCTGAGTCTCTTTCTCCACTTTGCTCATTTTTCACACCCAGTCCCTGGTGACCTCACAGGGCTGCAGTCCTGCTCCCTCCAATAAGCAGAAGTGGTAGGGCTTAGTGCCTGTCAGAATCAAAGGAAGCTCAATACCCCTGAAGCCTGGCCACTGCCCTCTGCTATCAGCCCCCAGAAAACCTGAGACCTGTCTGCCTCAGGTGTTCTATAGCAACTGGCGAATGTTCCACTTGTTCTCAGTTTAATCTTGGTGTTACTACGATGGCAAACGGTTTTCTTCTTCAGCCACCATGCATTTACCTCTATGATTCAGCAGCACCAGTATCCCTATAGAGTGGTTTCCTCTGGCAGTGCACAGAGTTGGAGAGGTGTCTCCAGACCCTGGCGGGATCACTCTATTGTTGCTGGATCTTTGTGGGAAGTGACACTGTGCAGCTCCTCTGCCACTGTGAAAGCCAGAAAATTCTGGCTGTAGGAGCAGCTCCAGGAGCATGGTGCACACAGATCCAGAAGCAGAGTGGGAACAATTACACACAACTCTGACCGTGTGTCTGGCACCCAGTGACTTTAGCAAGAAGAGCACCACACTTGCAGCTACGGACTCAGGTAGGGGCCTTGCATAAAGCCAGAACAGGCACCACATAGAGGCATGGAGGGCACTGGGAGCAGGGCAAGGGACCCTCAGCTCCAGCAGGGTTTGGTCATGTGGGGCACAACACAGAGACAAGAAGGGTGCTTGGGGCAGAGATTGGGATATGCAGTGCAGCACGGTGACAGGGAGGGCAGGGGCTCAGTGCTCCAGCTGATTCTGGTCAAGCAAGGGGTGGGGCACTTAGTCCAGCAGACTGGGAGGGGGGGACAGTGCTAATGAGCCTCCTCCCTCAGCCTCAGCAGGGGTTAGGGTTGTGGTTTATCAGTTGAGAAGAAAATGTTGGACTGGAAGTTCAGAAAGATAGGGAAAATTTTAGTTTAATTTTTTCTAACACTCTGGTAAGAGTGTTCAGAGTCACCGCCCCAACCCTCTGCAGTAAATAGTCCCCATTTCCAACAGCTCTCACCGGTGGGGTGAGACAAGAGTTCCTCAGTTTACTACTTGCCTGTAGAAAACCTGAAATTGTTTTTCTTGGAATCTCAGCTTGCCTAGCAGAATTAGCTTGCAGTTATCTCACTTCTCTCTCAGCTCAGCTTCTAGTCCTCAGCTTAATTGGGTACTTTCTGGACATTATCCTTCCCTCTGGACAGGAGCTTGTTGGAGTCTGCTTCCCAGTCAGCCATCTTGCCTCCTCCCTCCCTTTTCCCAATGCTCACTTGTAGAGAGCACAAAGTTAGCCATATTCATTGGTGAATGGGCCTCTCATTCTCTTGACAATGGAGTTGTACCCGGAATTTTTTTTTTTTTTTTTTTTTTTTTTTATTACAGCTTGTTTCAGCAGGGATGATGTACTCTTTATTAATCTTCTTTCTTAGATCAGTTCCTGACCTTCCGCTTTATTGAGTTCACTCTGTCCTTTATCTGTCCCTCTAGATGGGCTGTTGAAACATGGCTGAGTTTACCTATCTTACCATCTACCACATTTGAATCTTTTTGATAGTCTTGGTTTACTTTGGATAGAAACCAAGTAATGGAAGTGCTGGATCAAAAGTTAGATCTTTTAGTTTTCAGAAGAATCTCTATATACTTTTCCAAGGTATTGTAGTAATTTATAGTTTATAGTTTATATATATTATAATGTATAATATATATACTATATATATTATAGTAATAATATATAACTATTCCTTTTTGTCTACATCCAGATCTCTGTCTATTTTTTTCTTGACATTTTTAACATAAGTCATTCAAACAGCAAGGAGATAATATATTTTTCTGGTTTTAATTTACATTTTTTAGTGGTTATTAATGTTGAAAATTTTTTCATGTATTTATTGGCTTGCCTATATTAAGTTTCTGTTCTTGTCATTTCCTAACTTCCTAATATTTTATTCTTATACATTTCTATGAATTATTTGGACATTGTGTGAATATTAGTTCTTTATTAGATATACAGCTTACAAAAACTTTCCTTCTTTATGTTGTCTATTTGCTTTCTTGATGACTTATTTAGCTCTGCAGAAACTCTTAAGTTTAAGCAAATATTATTTTTAGCTGTTTCAGTGATTGACATCAGGATCTTCTTTCTAAATACACCAAGTATCTAGAATTTTTTCCTGTAATTTTTCTCTAGAATTATCACAGTATAGTTCTTCACAATTAAATATTTTGTCCATATTGAACTAAATTTGAGGGTGTTAAGAGATAGATACCTGATTAATTCTTCTGAATATGTATATTTAGTTATCCAAGTGGGAGTTATTTAGTAGGAATTTTTTCCTCAGTATATGTACTTCTCTGCTTTGTCAAAATTTAGTAGTGGGAGAGAGGGGAAGATGGCCAACTGGAACCAGCTTTCAACAGAAGCTCCCATCCAGAGAGAAGAATTATGACTAGGCAGTACCCAATAAAACTAAAATTGAGCTGAGATTGAATACTGCACGTCACCTGTACTGAGGCAAGCTGCGACTTCAGAGAAGCAAATGTAAGGTTCAAAATTCATCCCAGAGAAAAAGAGTGTCTGTCTCCCACCCCAAGAGAGTTTTTTGGCTTACTGTGCGATCTCTATAAGCAAGTAGTGAGCTGAAGACCTCCTCTTCTCTCACCCCATGTGAGAGAGTGGCTGGAAGTGGGACCTACTTCTCCAGAGGGACCCTGATGAGAGCCTGGGCATTCTCTTGTCAGGCATGAAAGTTTAAAAAACATTTTACCTGCTATTTCTAACTCCCAGACCACCCTTCCCCGCTCATCTGCTATCCAGAAGCCTAACACCTGCAGAGAATGGAATGTCTGCAGTTCATTACTATGACTGGCATTGCAAGGGCTATGGACAGGGAAGCTGTACTATATCACTGAGTAAAGTAGTGGTGCATACAGAAAAAGGCAGGAGGCGGTCGGGCTTGACTTTGGAAAAGTGCAAATCAATGGCCAGTGAAGGCTTGCAAGCCATAGGGGCCTCTGAACTGTGCTGACCAAGGTCTCATGAGACCCAAGCAGCCTGATCCTCTGTAACCAGAGCTGCACAAGCCACCACCTTGGCAGCCTCATAAGCTTCTGTCCAGCCACAGTAGCTGTGGGAGCCTGGGGAGTCATGGGAGCCATTCAGAGCCACAAAGAGACACCTCAAGCTTCATCAATTAAGTAGAGTGATCCTACAAGGGTCTAATTTTGGAGATACACCTCCTCAACTCTGAGGACTGCCAGAGAGAGCTAGATCTTGCCCTATAGGGATGCAAGAGCTGCAGAGTGGCTGCAGCAAAGGTGTGGTGGCTGAGGCAGAAAAACATTTGCTGACTTGTTATTGCCAAGTTCAGATTGAGGTCAAGTGAAGCACACCCCAGTGGCCATTGATTACCTGAGGCAGGCAAGCTTCAGATTCCCACGCTGGCTTGTGGCGGTGGGTGGTAGACAGGCTGAGGAGGCATTTACTTTCCTTTGACTCTGGCAGACACAAAGCTCTGGCACATTTTCTTATTGAAGAGAACTAGGCCACAGCCTCAAGGGGTTAGCAGTGGCTGGGTGTGAAGGAGGTGAAAGGTAGAAAAAAGGCACCAGCCATGATGGTCCAACACTTCTACTGGGCAGGCCTTTCTTACTCCATGGAGCACTGAAATGAGTCACACTTGAGCTGCCAGGGATCTTTGCTATCTAGGGACTGGAGACCTTTTGAACTCTCACATTTGTTTTGCGTTTGTGCTGAGTGGGACAATTGGTTTGGAACTGTTGATCAGGGTCCATCACCCGGGGACCACCATCCCTAGGTTGTACCCTGGTTGTGTTGTAGTGGGAATATTGGATTCTCCTCTTCTAATTGTTGCCCATGTGGTGTCTTAGTTGCCTGTATTCCTCCCCAGCTGATACTGGGTGTGAAGGAGGTCAAGGTGACAGATTCAGCCCAGAGTTACAGAATCACTAGGTTTTGACAGAGTCTAACTGAATACAAGACAGAACCACCTTTTCCCCATTATGCCAAGCAGGCCCAGAGTCTCAGGCTACAGTACTGAGTGGGACCTTAACAAAGCTGTAGGGCAGTGGTTCTCAATTTTCCTTTAATACAGGTCAAGGGGTCACAACCCAAAGGTTGACAACTGCTGCTCTAGGGATACATCAGCAATTACCAGTTTCAGCAATATGGTAAAGGGCTGGCTAACTACAACTCTATGTACCCTAAATTTAATTTTATCTAACCTGCTTCTCTAGCTGAATGGTGAAAAATAAACATGGGGTGGAATCAGTGGAAAAACTCTGGCAATATGACTAATCAAAATAGATCAACTACCCCAAGGTATGGCAAAAGAGATGCAACAGAAGATCTCGCTCATAAACAAATGGTTGAGATGTCACTAGTCAAATTCAGCATCTGAATGGTAAATAAGATCAACAAAATTAAAGTAAAATTGAAATTAGAAGTTCAAGTTGCTATTCAAATGTTGTCTTAAGTATTTAATGAATTCAAAAATAAAACCAACAAACATTTTGACAAACTGAGGCAAGAACTTGCTGTCCTCAAAAACCTTAAAAATACAGTAGAATCTCTCAGCAATAGAATGGAGCAGACAGAAAAAAGGATCTCTGACATTGAACATAAAGCTTTGGAACACTCCCAAATGCTCAAAAATGAAGAGAAGTGGAAAGCAAAATGGATAATTTCCTGAGAGTTGTGGGACCACTACAAAAAAGCAAACATTTATCTTATTTGAATTCCAGAAGGAGATGAGAATGAAAGGCCCAGTTGCCTACTCCAAGAGATAATAGAGGAAAACTTCTCAAACATGGCAAGAGACCCTGAAATACAGATAGCAGACAATTTCAGAACCCCAGGACGATGCAATTCAAATCAAGCATTCTGAGATGCATTGTTTTTATTTTATTATTTTTTATTAAGACTTTTGTACATAGATCATAAATACGTTTATGCCCATTTCAGTGTGTTGATTATTTGTACTAATTGAAGTGCTTCCATCATACTAATCAGCATAGCTTTCATCTCATTTACCCAATTATAGCATTAGAAAATTTGTGTTCTACACATGATAGAACCAACTTATACTTGCAATGTGCTCCATAGTTGTGGTCCACTTACTATCCCCTACTACTCCTCCCACTCCCTCCCCATTATTTCCCCTCCCTTCCCTCCATCATAGGGTAAAGTTGTGTTTCATTTTTCATATGCAAGTGTGAGTTATTATAAATTGGTTTCACAGTAGTACTGAGTACATTGGATACTTATTTTTTCTATTCCTAAGATACTTTACTAAGAATATTTTCCAGTTCCATCCATGTAAACATAAAAAAGGTAAAGTCTCCATTTTTTTTACTGCTGCATAGTATTCCAAGGTATGCATATACCATAATTTATTAATCCATTGTAATTAACTTTGCCAAAGTGAATAGGAAGGAGAAAATCCCACAAGCTGCCAGATGTAAGAAAATCATAACCTACAAGGAGAAAAAGATTAGGATGACTGCAAATCTCTCTGATAATAGTTTTAAAGCTATAAGAGGATGTCATCAATCTTTAATCTCCTAAAACTAAGCATATTTAAAATCTGGATTCTGTATCCAGCTAAACTCAGTTACCTTTATGATGGACAAATTAAATATTTTAATAACATTAACATGTTGAGGAATTTTCCATAACTAAACCAGCTCTTCAGGATATTCTCAGATGCATACTTCACAAACACTAGCACAATGCTCTACCACTACAGTAAACTCACTCAGAAATATCTGCTCAAAACCCAACTTCCATAGTGGTGAAATCACTAAAAATTTCCATTGATCTTTCAAAACCCTTGAAACCCAAAATACTAGTAGTCTAATCAATACTCTCAATTCATGTGAATGGCTTACATTGTCCTCTACAGAGCTAAAAATTGGCTTACTGAATACAAAATCTCAGACCAGATATCTGCTGCATATAATAATCTCATCTTATTTAAATGATAAATATAAATTCAGAGTGAGGGGATCGACATCCAAATCCAGAAAAATGGTACCAGAAAAAAGCAGTGGTTGAACTTTTATTTGCACATATATTAGGATTCAAACAAACAAACAAAAATAAATGTCAAAGATGGTCACCTCATCTTTGCTAAGGGAAACACTCAACATGAGATATGAATAGCTTACATTTATGCACCCAACCAGAATGCTTCTAAATTTATAACGGAGATCCTAACAGACATAAATAATTTGATGTCTTCTTGCACCATAATAGTCAGAGACTTTAACACTGTTTTAGTAACGTTGAATATATCCTTTAATAAAAAACTAAGCAAAGACATTTTAAAATTAAACTTCACCATACAACAATTGCATTTAATAACATGTACAGAACATTTCATCCTAAGAAAACTGAGTACACATTCTTTTCATAAACCCATGAAATATAGTCTATAATTGATGACATCTTAGGTAACAGGCTAAAATCAGAAAATTTTAAAAAATAGAAATTATTCCAAGTCTTTTCTCAGATTATCATGGAATAAAAGATGAATTCACCAATAACAAGAATGTGCATATTCATACAAAGTCATGGAAACTAAAAAAAATTTCTTATGCCACAAATATTCTTAGGCTGAATGATATCTGGGTCATAAATGAGATTAAGAAGAAAACTGCCAAATTTTTAGAACAGAATGACAATGAAAACACAAACTGTAAGAACCTCTGGGATACTGCAAGACAGTCCCAAGGTGGAAATTTATAACATTGCAACATTCCTCAAAAGAATAAAAAAGAGGATGTCAGCAAGTTAATGGGATATCTCAAACAACAAGAAAAGGAAGAACATTCAAATCCCAAATGCAGCAGAAGAAAAAAAAAAATAACCAAAATTAGAGCAGAATTAAATGAACCTGAAAACAAAAGAATTATTCAAAATACCAATGACTCAAAAAGTTAATTTTTTGACAGGTTTAACAAAATTGTTAAAAGTTTGGCTAGCTTAACCAGAAATAGAAAAATAAAATTCCTAATTTCACAAAGTTTTCTCCCAGGCCAATTTCTTCAAATGTTTCCATTGCACTCTGTTTAAGAATTTTTATAGTATCATATTAAGTTTATGTTGTTTATCCAGTGAGAGTCAATTTTTGTTAGAATCAAAAGGTGTGGGTCTAGTTTCAGTCTTCTCCAAGTTGCAAACCAATTCACTCAGCACTATTTGTTAAAGAGGAAGGTTTTCTCCCAATTTATATTTTTGATAGAATTCTCAAAAATCAAATGATAATAAGAGTCTAGATTTATGTCTTGGTTTTCAATTCTGTTCCATACATCTACTTCTGTATTTTTGTGGCAGTCCCCTGCTGTTTCAATCACTATAGATGGTAGGACTTCAAATATGGAGCATATTGCAAGTGTACAAGTAAAATCTATCAAGAATAGATCATAAATATATTAATACAATAATCAAGTAAATGAAGTGAAAACTATATTAATTAGTTTGATGTAAACACTCCAAATTATATAAAAAATCAACACATTGTATTCCACAAATGCATAAGTGTATTCGTGATCCTTGTGTATACGACTTAATTTAAAAAAAAAACAAACTAATTTAGTCAATCGAAACGGCAAAGACAAAATAACAACAGACACCTCAGGAACTCAAAATATTCTATTTAATTGTTAAATCATAGCTGTGTACGTTAGTACAATCAAAGGGTACAATGTGCTGGTTTCATATGCAATCTGAAATATTCTCATCGAATTGTTCAACGTAACTTCCATGGCTTTTTCATAGTTATTGTATGTAAACATTTGTATTCTGCCTTTAGTAAGTTTCATCTGTACCCATTCTAAGATGCACGACAGGTGTGACCCCACCCATTACCCTGACTCAAACTTAACCTCCCCACTCCCTTTCCCTTCCTTGGCCCTTTTCTTATAGTCTTGTGCTATAGTTCGGTTATAGCCTTCATGTGAAAGCTATAATTTAAGCTTCATATTACAACTGAGTACATCGGATACATTTTCTTCCACTCCTGAGATACTTTGATAAGAAGAATATGTTCCAGCTTCATACATGTAAACATAAAATAGGTAGAGTCTTCATCTTTCTTTAATGCTGCATAATATTCCATGGTATAAAAGTACCACAATTTGCTAGTCCATTCATGGTTCAATGGGCAATTGGGCTTCTTCCATAAATTAGCAATTATGAAATGGGCTGCAATAAACATTCTGGGTACTAATGTCTTTGTTATATTGTGATTTTTGGTCTTCTGGATATATATCTAGTAAAGAAGTTATAGTATAAAATGTCAGGTGTATTTTTAGATCTCTACGTATTCTCTAAACATACTTCCAAAAGGAACGTATTAGTGTCCATTTCCACCAGCAGTGTAGAAGTGTGCCCTTTTCTCCACATCCAAACCAGCATCTCTGGTTTGGGTATTTTGTTATGTGGGCTAATTTTACTGGGGTTAGGTGATATCTCAAAATAGTTTTGATTTTCATTTCTCTGATTATTAAGGATGATGTGTCTGTAGGTTGTGTATCTGTCTTTTTTTTTAAATTAATTTTTTAATTGTTAAATCATAGCTGTGTCTATTAGTGGAATCGCCTGTACCCATTCTAAGATGCACCATAGATGTGGTCACACCCATTACTATCCCTCCACAAAAACCTCCCCCCTACCTTCTGCTTCCTTGGCCTTTTCCCCATAGTCTTGTGCTATAGTTGGGTAATAGCCTATATGTGAAAGCTACAATTTAGCTTCATAGTAGGGCTGAATATATTGAATACTTTTTCTTCCATTCCTGAGATACTATGCTAATAAAAATATGTTCCAGCTCCATCCATGTAAACATGAAAGACGTAAAGTCTCCATCGTTCTTTAGGGCTGCATAGTATTCCATGGTATACATGTACCACAATTTGCTAGTCCATTCTTAAGTCGATGGGCACTTGGACTTCTTCCATGACTTAGCAATTATGAATTGGGCTGCAGTAAGTAGTCTGGTACAGATGTCTTTGTTATATTGTTACTTTTGGTCTTCTGGGGACAAAAACTAGTAGAGGAACTATAGGATGGCAGGTCTATTTTTAGATCTCTAAGTATTCTCCAAACATCCTTCCAAAAGGGACGTATTAGTGGGCATTCCCACCAGCAGTGTAGAAGTGTGCCCTTTCCTCCATATCCATGCCAACATTTGTGGTTTGGGGATTTTGTTATGTGGGCTACTATTACTTGGCTTAGGTGATATCTCAAGTAGTTTTGATTTGCATTTCTCTGATGATTAAGGATGATGAGCTTTTTTCCATGTGTTCGTAGATTTTGCACCTGTCTTCTTTAGAGAAGTTTCTCTTTAAGTCCCTTGCCCACTCTGAGATGGGGTCAAGAGTTCTTTTCTTGCTAATCAATTTGAGTTCTCTGTGGATTCTGGTTATTAGACCTTAATTGGAGGTATAACCTGCAAATATTTTCTCCCATTCTGAGGGCTATCTGTTTGCTTTACTTATTATGTTCTTGGCTGTGCAGAAGCTTTTTAGTTTGATCAGGTTCCAGTAGTATATTTTTGATACTGCTTCAATTGCCTGGAGAGTGTTCCTCATAAAATATTCACCCAGGCCGATTTCTTCAAGAGTTTTTCCTGCACTTTCTTCAAGTATTTTTATAGTTTCATGTATTAAGTTTAAATCTTTTATTCAGTGAGGGTCTATATTAGTTAATGGTGAAAGTTGTGGGTCCAGTTTCAATCTTCTACAGGTTACCAGCCAGTTTACCCAGCACTATTGTTAAACAGGGAATTTTTTTTCCACTGAGTGTTTTTAATTGGCTTGTCAAAGATCAAATAATGGTAAGTAGCTGGATCCATTATTTGGTTCTCTATTCTGCTCTAGACATCTACTTCTCAGCTTTTGTGCCAGTACCATGCTGTTTTGATCACTATTGATCTATAGTACCAGATAATATTTATATACCAGACCAGTCTCAAGTCTGTAGCATAATTCCTTCTGCTTTGTTTTTATCACTGAGAAATGTGTTGGCTATTTAAAGTTTTTTCTGATTCCATATAAAATGAAGAATATTTTTTTCAAGATCTTTACAGTATGACAATAGAGCTTTAATAGGTGTTGCATTAAAGTTATATATTTCTTTGGGCAGTATGGACATTTTAACTATATTGATTCTTCCCAGCCATGAGCATGATATATTTTTCCATTTGTTAACATCTTCAGCTATTTCTTTTCTTAGAGTTTCATAGTTCTCTTTGTAGAGATATTTTATGTACTTTGTTAGGTATACTTCCAAATATTTTATCTTCTTTGGCAATAAGGTGAAAAGAATAGAGTTTTTGACTGTTTGGCTTGGTTATTGTTGGTATATATATAAAACCTACAGATTTCTCGGTATTAATTTTTGTAGCCTGAACATTGCTGTGTTCCTTGATCACTTCTAAAATTTCTGTAGTAGAATCCCTAGAGTTTTCCAGATATACGATCATATCATCTGTGAAGAATGAAAGTTTAATCTCTTTTGACCTAGTGTGGATACCCTTGATCTCCTTTTCTTCCCTAATTGCAATGGCTAAAACTTCCATTACAATGTTAAAGAGCAATGGAGACAATGGGTAATCTTGTCTGCTTCCTGATTTAAGTGGAAATTATTTCAATTTTACTCCATTCAATACAATATTGGCTGTGGGTTTGCTGTAGATGGCCTCTATCAGTTTAAGAAATGTCTCTTCTATACCGATTTTCATAAGTGTTCTGATCATGAAGGGATACTGGATATTATCAAAAGCTTTTTCTGCATCAATTGAAAGAATCATATGGTCCTTATTTTTAAATTTGTTTATGTGTTGAATTACATTTATAGATTTATGTATATTGAACCAGCCTTGAGGCCCTGGGATAAATCTGACTTGGTCATGTTGTATAATTTTTTTGATGTGTTGGATTCTGTCTGTTAGGATATTATTGAGTATTTTAGCATCTATATTCATTAGTGATATTGGTATATAATTTGTTTTTCTTGTTGGCTCTTTCCCTGGTTTAGGGATCAAGGTGATGTTTGGTTCATAGAATATGTTGGGTAATATTCTTTTTTTTTCTATATTTTGGAAGAGGTTTACTAGAATAGATACTAGTTCTTCTTTAAATGTTTGGTAGAATTCTGATGTATAGCCTTCTGGTCCTGAGCTTTTCTTTTTAGGGAGATTTTGTATAGTTGATGGTATTTCAGAACTTGATATAGGCCTATTCAACATTTCCACTTCATTTTGGCTGTCTTGGTAGGTGGCATGCTTCTAGGTATTGGTCAATTTCTTTCAGGTTTTTATATTTGTGAGAGTAGAGTTTCTTGTAGTATTCATTAATTTTTTTTTAATTTCTGAGGGGACTGTTGTTATTTCATCATTACCATTTCTGATTGATGATATTAGAAATTTTACTCTTTTTCTCCTGGTTAGGATTGCCAAAGGTTTATCTATTTTATTGATCTTTTCAAAAAAACAACTTTTGTATTTATTGATCTGTTGTATAGTTCTATTGTTTTCAATTTCATTTAATTCTGCTCTGATTTTGGTTATTTATTTTCTTAATCTGGGTTTCGGGTTAAAGTGTTCTTTCTTCAGTTGCTTGAGATGTTCCATTCAGTTATTAACTTCCTCTTTTTTTGTTTTCTTGATGAAGGTTTTCAGTGCTATAATTTTTCCTCTTATGACTGCCTTTGCAGTATCACAGAGGTTCTGGTAATTCATGTCTCAATTGTTGTTTTGTTTAAAAAAATTGGTGATTTCCTTCTTAATCTTATCTATAACCCATGTATCCTTCAGCATAAGGTTGTTTAGCTTCCGTGTTTTTGCATGGTATGCCGGTTCCTGTTGTTATTTAGTTCAATTTTTATTTCATGATGTTCTGAGAAGATGCATGGAAAAATTTTTATTTTTTAAAATTTGCTGAGGTTAGATTTGTGGTCTAGAATGTGGTTGATTTTAGAGTATGTTCTTTGGGCTGATTTTGTTGGGATAAAATGTTTTGTAGATGTCTGTGAAGTGCAGATATTGAATGATTGAGTTTAAATCTAAAATCTCTTTGCTTAGCTTCTTTTTGGAGGATCTATCCAGGACAGCTAAAGGGGTGTTAAAATCATTAACTACTATGGAAGTGGAGGTAATCAAGTTGCTCATGTCTGTTAGAGTTTCTCTAATAAATTGAGGTGCATTGTGGTTGGGTGCATAAATATTAATAATTGAGATCTCATCATATTGAGTATTACCTTTAAGAAATATAAAGTGTTTATCCTTATTATTCATTATTTTGGTTGGTTTAAAGCCTTTTTTTGTCTGCAAACAGCATTGCAACACCTGCTTTTTTCTGCTTTTCATTTGCCTGGAATATAGATAACCATCTCTTTACCTTGAGTCTATATTTGTCTTTTAATGTAAGATGTGATTCTTGGATGTAGCAGATATCTGGCTTGAGTTTTTTTTTGTCCAGTCAGCCCACCTGTGCCTCTTTATAGCACATTTTAAAGCATTCACATCAATTGAGAATGTTGATAAGTCTTTGGAGAGTGTGGTGGACATTTTTAATCCTTTTGTGACTCTGGAATTTGGAATTTGATCAAAAATTTCTTGGGTGGGTTTACTTCTGTGGTGGAGAATTATGCTGGTCTTTATGGAGGATAGATGTAAAAATGTCCTGGAGAACTAGTTGAGTTGTGGCAAATTTCTTCAACACGTGAATGTCATTAATTTCTCCATCATAAATGAAGCTGCGTTTAGCTGGGTACAGGATCGTTGTAGGATAATATTTAAAAATAAACATATCCTACATCAAGCACACAAAGTGAATTCAGTGTGAGTTTAAAGTGACTTACTTTTCTTCCAGAGGCTTAAGAAATCTGGACCCCCCTGGGTTACTCAC